>SRPT01000236.1:0-38568 GCA_018360205.1 Claviceps digitariae
TTTCTTTTCTTTTTCATAGCAGACAGAAAAAGGGGGTCCTGCAGAGATGAAAGGGCCTTGCGTGGTGGTGGTACATGCACGAGGACTTGCCGCGCGCGGCGTAATATAACAAAGAGGGACTGACAAAGAAAGGAAGAAAGGAAGAAGAACTGAACTGAAAGAAAAAAGAAAGAAAGACTGAAAGAAGAAAGAAAAGCGGCCGCAGCCCCCCTTTTTGCGAAAGGGAACTGAATATCAGTGATGGGGCTAGCGCGTCTAGTCACTTGTTGGTCAACGTTGGCGATACATGCTGTATATACCCTAGTAGGTAGGTTAGGTAGGTAGGTAGGTAGGTAGGTAGGTACCCGGGCCATGCAATTACATCTCGATGTATCTCACAGTGCAAAGAAGATGCAGTGATGAGCTGAGGGAGACGGAACGGGATTTGCATCGCAAGGGGGATGACTGATGACTGATGACTGAGAGACAAGGAGGCATGGCGACAAGACATGCATACAGTCTAGTCTAGTGTGGACATGGCATGTGCATGCGCTTTCACGTCCGTCGTCTCTGCCAAGTCAATAGCAACTCGCGATAAAGGATGAAGTTGTCTGGTCCGTCTTCTGGTTCACGCAGTCGCATGCACATGGTTAGACGCCCACTGAAACATTGAAGACGGAAACACTGGATGCACAATTTACAAAACACCATGAGAGACGACGGAGAAAACACGAAAAAGAAAAGAAAAAGAAAGAAAAAAGAAAAAAAAAAGGCAAATAAATAGCGTTGCTGCATGTGCAGGCCACCTGCATGCATCGTGTCCCGCCCGCCCGCCCGCATGCCCAGTCTGTCTCTGCCTGCATGTCCTAAATCCCGGTTATACCGTCCCGCTTGTCTTTTCTTTCTTTTTTCTTTTTTTCTTTTCTTTCTTTTTTTTTTCAATTTTTCCCCGACGGACCACGTGTGATGAAGAGGTGGTTCGCAAGACACGCCATGCAGGTAGAGTTGTAGTTGCAAGCGCATGCATACTACATATACAGATGTATGTACATATATACATAAAACATACCTAGTAGGTAGGTAGACAATGCGTGTGAGTTCCTTCTTCTCCTTAAGCCTGCAAACAGTCAGCAACAAACTGGAGCGTGCACACGTCTTTTAGTCTTTTGTCCCTGCCCGTGTAACATTGTATTGTACTGCATCAACTGGTTGCTGTCGTACATGACGTGCCTAAGAAGTACCTACCTACTAGGTACTTAGGTACATACATACAAGTGCCTCATGGAACGAGGTCTCTCCCCTTTCTTTTTCCAAGTCTAAGTACTTGACCATGTACAGCCCCCATCCCTGCAAACAGGCAAACAAAAATAGAAAAAAAAAAAAAAGAATTCGAGATGAAACGTCCCCATGATAAAAAAAAAGGGACGAAAACTCAAGCAACGCCGCCATACATTCTTCATCCCAAGTCTTGTTTCCTTTGCGCGCCGTGTTAAACGAAGAGTACTTTACCCAAGTACCGTTCATCTACCCGCCTGTACCTAGACGCGAGAAACGGCATTTCCATAAAGGCGCAACGCGGGGCTAGACCTGAAGCGGAGGAGGTGCACTGCACATGGCATGGACATGGCATGGACATGGCATGGACATGGACATGGGAATAGCTTGTGTGGGGGGGGGGTATATGCGGTCTGATGTCTTGGTTGACAGGTTGTACAGTAGCATTCCTAGAACAATAATAATAATAATATCAACCATAATGATAATAAACCAAAGTAGCAACTAAATATAAACAACCTTTAGACGCATCTCTTACCAAACATGGCTTACAAGTACAAATAGTACGGCGCATGTGTGTGTGTAACATTCCAAACAAGAAGAAAGAGAATTACAAGAATGACGAACGAGCTGCTGCCACAAAAGCAAGAATGCAGCACGAACCCGCTCGACACGGGCTCGGGTATTTATGCTGCTGTCCAGCATGCCTGTCTTGTTGTGTCTGTCTTGCCAGGCCTAGCATAACAACAATAATAATAATAACAACAACGACGATGACAGCAACAGTAACAGCAACAGCAGCAGCAGCAGCAGCAGTCGGCGCCCAAACCCAAAACACACAGAAAAGAACCTAGCATTTCCAAACTATAACAAGAAAAAAAAGAGTTCTCATTAAACTCTACGTTGCTGCTGGGACGGCAGCAGATGTTTGAGGTACTAAGTACCTGACTGGTTTCTATAACGTTATACACGCACTGCGGAAATGGAAACTACCTGGTACCTACCTACCTACCTAAGTAGCCTCCACGCGATACATGTGTATATGTATGTACACATAATACATGCATATAACATTGCCCCGCATCCCTTGGAACCATCCAGTCCCAATTGGGATAACCGAGCAGGGGAAACAAAAGAGGTCCTCGAGACGGCCATTGGCCATTGGTCTACTTTATTCACGTCTGGTTGCATGCAGCATGTCGCATCAGACATGAAAAAAAGACACGCAAAAGGTGGGACCCACGATCGGTTAAACCTCAAGATAATAATAATTATTGCTTTTGAATTGTCAGCTTCTAGGCTAGCTCTGCAGACAAGTTTATCCTACCAAGGACACACCATCTCGGCATGACCTAAATCAAATGTCCTGCTTCACCCCACCATAACGCCATATCACAAAGATCCATGTCCCTCTCTATAATGTATACTCGCTCACTAAACACTATGGGTACTACCAGGTATACTCCGTGCGCCAATGAGGTTTCAAACCCCAAAATCCAAAGTATTAGAAAAAAGAATAGAAAAAAAGCGAGAGGAGAAAGGGGGACGTCTCGTGCTGGCGATTTGGCCCTCCCATAACCTTGTATTAGGTTCTCAACAACAACAACAACAACAACAACCCACCCCACCTGGGGACTGGGGAGCTTCAAACGTGCCGCGCAATCAATAAGGTTTTTTGAAACAATAAAAAAAGTGCAAGTCAAAACTCCATCGCAGGGACTGAAATGGAAAGCCGCCGCATCATGAGTCATCAGCAAAGTGGTCCTGTCCGAGGGGATTCGTCAAATGACTGACAGAACAATTGCTCTCATGTCTGGACACCCCGTTGTCGGCCTAGCGACAATCCCGATCGAAATCGATTCCTTGGTGATTTGGGACTTGACACTTCACTTCTCGATATCGGATGGAGCGTGTTCCTCTTGGCACTTCGAATGATATCCTGATAACTGACCAATACTGGCGTCGGGGGCTCCAAGCAGATAATCTCCCGTGGGTCATGTTCCTCTTCAACCTCGCCCACTTGTTCCATGGGCGAAATGTGGCTCTCACACTGCTGCAAATTCTGCTTGCTACGCTTCTTGACCAGATTCAGAGTCTTTCGGAACATGGCGGTTGGTGTTTTGGGCGTGCGGGCCGACTGCGGGAACTCCTCGTCGCCTTTAGAATACGGGTCAATCTGTAAGAACCCGGGTCGTTTCTTTGCAACGCCGCCAGTTGTAATCATACTGCTTGAACGCGGTGGGCGATCAAAGGCCATTGTGGATGAGCCGGTCGGGGAGTTGGATCGAGGGCGACTCAGGGTGGGTTCGGTTGATGTTCGTAGAAGACTGGCACCAGTCTGCTGACCGTTGCTGGAGCTCGGCGAAAGCGACCTTCGTGACATGGTGACGATGGACGGCTTGCCATAGAAGATGACTGACACTAAGCGAGCTGTATCCTCGCGGCTAACTCGTCGCTCCGTCGTCTTTTCTGATTTCTCACTGTCCGACTCGAGCTCCTCTGCAAAGTCAGAGAAGTCGTCGGCTGAGGACGATGCGTCCTCTTCTGATGATAGATATAGTTGGTGGGGTGCGGCATGGGGCAGCATTGGCCGCTCGTTGCTTGGCGTCTTCTCTGGCGGGATGGGCATGGTAAGTCTGGAGACTCGCCTCGCACTTCGGGGAGGCAGCATAGGAGCCTCGTCACCAGTGGAAAGATGGAAGCTGTCGATGCTGCTAGTGCTATTGCTACTGCTGATGTTGTCGACTGATAACATCTTGATGTTCTTGTTCTTGTTCTTGTTCTTGTTGATGTTGTCGTCGTCGTCGTCGTTGATGTGGTGTGGTTCTGTCTGCGATGATTCTTCGTTTGTGCTGCTATCGCTGCTGCTGCTGTTGCTGCTGCTGACGCTGCTAATAGTGATGTTGGACTCGGTGCTGCTGGAAACCTGTTCCTGTTGCTCTTCCTCCTCTTTATCACGTCGATGGACGCTATGCGAGAGGCAAGCCTGCTGGTCTCTGGTTGGACTGTGACAAGTAGAGGCGGGTCCAGAGGTCGAAGTCAAGGATGCGAGGGAGGAGGAAGCAGAGGAGCAGAGGGAGCTTCCTCTATAAAGCATGTCCGATTGCGCTTGGCTGGTGACAGAAGCGCTCGAGGTGGATTGCCTGACTGGAATGGAGCTCGCGCGGTTTCGGGTTTCTTCTGGTAGGAGCGGCATGGCTGTCAAGTGTTTTGAGTGGATTGACTCTGAAACTGAAAAATGCAGACGACTGATGTGGATGCTGGACGTGAAGAAAGCTGAGGTGTGACAAGTGAGTGTGTGGCTCCTTGACCTATGCACCTTTTTGGCCGTGTGTTTCGAAAGTCAAGTCCACCCAAGGATTGAGCCGTGAGACAGAGGATTGAGAGGCAAAAAAAGGGGGGGTGTGTGTATGTGCGTGTGTGTGTGTGCGTGTCTGTGTGTCTGTGTGGTGCGGTGCGGATGAACAGAAAGAACCACGTCCTGGCGCCTTCCTAGTTGGTTTTCGGAGGATCTCAAATCGGAGTGTTGTGTATCAGATCCTTTGTCGATTTGCGGATACCCAGGTTTACTACAATAATTGAGAGAGAAGGATTGTGTACATGAAAGAAAGTCTGAACAGAGTAATATATGGGAGGAATGGCCAGGCGCATCGGACGCACGCTGCCTGGTGCAGATTCAGGTGTGTTGTGTGCGTGTGCGTATAAGTGTCTGTCGCTGATACAAGGGAAAGGAATTCAATAATGAGGGGACGAACGGCCGGATGTTCAAGGGAGAGTCGTAAGAACCCGTCTTGGCGAGGTTGGAGGCAGGGCACAGGAATGTTTCGAGCGCGACGGTCTCCTCTCGAGTTGACTCCCTAGATGTACGGGACTGGCGATGGTATGTGAAGAGAGAGCACAAGTCGGGAGCTTATGGCATATGGCATGAGGACAAGAACAAGACACGGAGACCTTGGGAAAGAAGGAGTTGGGAGGCGTCGACGAGATATGGATCAACGGCAGCGGCGGCCAACAAGTACAAGCCCGCTGGCCCAGCTCACCGCAGTCATGTCATGTACACCCATGCCATGTCCAGTCCATGCCCATACCCATGCTCATTCGCATGCCCACGCGATGGTCATGATGATTGACAAGCCCCACACGCTGCCAGGTGCCAACCCTTCCTAGTAGCTAGTAGGGCATAAGACTGTTTCTCTTTTTTTCGAGCCATTCATCCTGCCATCTCAGAGGACCCCATTGCAACTTTGCGCGAGATACCAGGGATCAAGGTGCGGGTTGAGATGGCGTGTTCCGCAAGACGTCCCTGGCTTGTCCCTGGCTCGTCCCTGGCAGCTCCCTAGCAGCATTCGGCGGGACGTGGCTACCGTGTAAGCTCCGCACCGCGCACTGGGTACAAGCACTAGCGTTCCGAGTGCCTGACCTGGCTTGAGATGCTTGATCCACGTAAATGCCTAAAAGAAGAGATGCTGTTCCCGCTACCAAAGTTCTGGTACCTGACTACAGGTGAGTAGAGTCCCAGACAACGACAGAAGGCTGACTCACCAAGGTCTACAATCAGGCATTTGTACATGTGCGCAATGGGCGGGAGAAATGCCGATGGCATATTGATCGAATCTATGGTCGCATGGCCGAGCCGAAATGCCTGGGATGCCGACCCTCGTTCATGCACCACAGAGGACTCCGTACAGCATGCAACGGTTTGTTTCAAAATCGCACTGCATGCTCCGTGCTCCGTACCTGCCTTCTACTTCTGTAGTGGATACTTGGATACCTTAGGCAGCTGCCTTGGTACCTAGGTACCTGGTGTACCAAGTAGGTAGTCTGGCCACGGTTGGGAAGGAACGTCGCTTCAATCTTCAATTGTGGCAGGTGGGCGGACTCTGCTGCTTCTCGACCTCCTTATTCTCTTGTCCTTTACGTCCTTCACGTTCTCCAATGTCCCTTCATGTCCTCCTTTTGCCTCCATGTCCTTCGTCATTTGCCATCGCTCGCGCACTGTATTTCAGCGTTCGAAAGCCTCTCGCCAGCCCCGTGATGTGTCTGGTTGCTATTTGCGGACGTCAGGCAAGTCATGGCTGGTGGGGGGCGTGAGAGGCTGGCCAGCTCTTTTCGCCCGGTAGATGTTGGGCTGATGCTTTCTTGCTTTCTATTTCCGCTCCTTAGTAAGTGGGTGGCATAACTCCCCCGCCACAGACGCAGTAATTCTCACGAAAGCTTACTGCTCTCACTCAGCCTAGCCTCTCTTTAGCCGGAACGACTAAGACTGGTGGGCTGGCTCCAACCAGACGTCTCCGCCGCCGCCACCCGATGTCTACATGCTGCCACTTCCCGTCATCAGTCGTTACCAGTTTACCGGTGGCTCGCTTCGTCACCAGAATTTTGTGCGGCCGATGAGGCTCTGGTCACGTTCGAAGAACCGCCTCCAGATTGGTCATCGGCTAGTACTCCTCCAAAGGCTTCCTAAAGCACAATTCTCCTACTTCACACTACTGAACAAGGGTGCCCTGCCACTTAACCCATCCCGTCACCCTCAAAGAGCCTCAGAAACTTGCAACGGCGGCCTTTTTGACCGCCCGCATCATCATCATCATCGAGTGGCAATGAGCAAGAGGCTAGACTTGGTGAGCCTGACCAAGTCTTTTTGCATGCACCGTGCATGTACATACAACATACATATGTACATATGTATATGACGATCGTTTTCAAGTGGAAGCCCCGTTCCCCCCCGGTCCTTTGCGTGGATGACGATGGGACGCCAATCCCTGGGATGAGACCCTTCTTATTTTTAGCCTCATTTCTGATCGTGTGGTTTTTTTTTTTTTTGTCAGGCTGTCCAAGCATATCTGCACCACTCAGGAGCAGCGAAAGCGTTTTTCTCGGTAAGATTTTTTTTACACGGTTTTCGCTTATCCTGTATGGTCTTGGTATCGTGGTGTTTCTTTCTTTCCCTTCCTTTTCTTCCTCTTGCTTTCTGTCTTTCACTTTTTTTTTAGAGAGAGAGAGGAAGAGAGAGATTCGGCTTTCCCACTGGCGGCCTACCATCGTGACACATGCACGATTCATTGGCGTAGGTACCCAGATCCCCAGTAGCTAACCCCACTCAACTGTCGACATAGCATCGACCAGGCCGCGACCCAGAAGGCCAAAATCCTTGGGCCGCCTCCCGTCCCTTGATTAGACTGACCTTTGACGTTTCTGCCTCTGCAGGAACCGCTTTGATTGGACCAACGATCAAATGACAGCAGTCTGGACTCAGCACTCGTGCCCGAAGTGATACGAGAGCCACTCAAGTCGCTAGTCATTGTCATTTTCTTCACAGTCATGTCTCCGGCCACTGATTTCGTCCGGCAGCATTCTTTGTGTTGTCTGCTGGATCTTGGCGGCTGTATTGTGGTGTTTTGACGTCTCACTACTCTCACGGTCTCACTCTCATTCACAAAGCGCTAGAAATGGTAGGCGAGAATGGATTCGGTGTCCGGCGCGCATTGCATCGTCCGTCATACGGAACACGCAGGTGCGAAAGAAGGAAAAAATAAAAAAGAATTTCTCTCCTGCACACAGTGTACCAGCGGCGCAGCTACGAACGAAGCTAGTCATCCATGCCTGCGGTTACGGAGTACCCTTAGTTTAGTGAGCGAGTATACATTATGGATCAACCAAGCAACATCTCATGACTACTCGACCAGTGCCGCGGGCGGGTGCGGCAGGCTGGGCATGATGATGATGAGCTCAAAATGGGGCGCGGGCAACCGGCGCTTGTGTCGGAGAGAAGGGCACGCGGCAAAGGAAATTTTGGCAGTGGCATGGCAACCCCGCACCGCCAACAATGGAGGAAGGAATGCCAGAGCCACCGGCAGCCACCAGCAGCCACCAGCAGTCACCGGCAACCCACCCCCCGTGCATATCGTCCATGGACATGGGAGCTTCCAGTCCCTGACTGCCCTTTGCCTTTCTTGCGGGATTGCGGGACCCAGTGCAAGGTTCGCCATGAGACCAGACCGACTTTTCAGTGCGTGCCAGTTGACGCTTTATCGCGGCTCCTTGGGCTCAAGTTGCTGGCTCACCCGGTTTCAGGTGTAGGAAAGGGTCTTTTTTTTTTTTTCCTTCACATGATGGTCTGGAGCAAAGCAGCTCTCAGAAAGCAGAGACACGTGATCATGGCATTGGCCGATGCCTCGAGCTCTTGCCACAAAGCAGATGGTTCATCTATGCCAACAAAGGGCACCATGACGTAAATCGAGTATAGATGTAGGCATGTTGCACTGTGCATTTGTTGTACAGTGCCTACTGCCTACGAGGTACCGAAGCAGGTAGGCAGGCACGTCTGCGATGCATTGATGGGTCACATTGTTGGCGCGGCGCTGGCACAATGGCACGGCGATGGCCCAACCTTGTGAGGTGCTCAGCGCCCTCGATGCCATGTTGACTGGGCCATTTGACGACACACACCTCTTGTGCATATGCATACAATACACACCCACAGCTTGCGGCAAGACGGCAGGGCGGCAGGATGGCATTTCCTGTCCATGGTGGTGTGGTCCTCGGCAGCTGTCAAAACATCTACATATTTATGCTATGTACATAGGTACATACATGATGCCATTGTGTATTCGCATATCTAAAGGTGGCTCTCCCGGTCCATCGCCGAGACCATTGATGCCATTGCGTCTGAGAGTCAGTGTTCTTTTCCTTCTCTCGTTGCTTCTCTTCTTTCTTCATGGTCCCATGACTCGATAGGCGAGATAGCCGAGGGACAATGGAGGATGAGTTAAGAGGGCGGATGGCGGAGTATGAGACCAACAGGTCAGGGACTAGGCCGGATTGATGTCTTGCTCCGTATATACGGACCAGACCAGGCCAGACCAGACCGGACGGCAGCTTGAGGTCTGTGCGTCGGCGCAGGTGGCATTGAGAGACTATCAGGGATGGGAGCGGATGTGTTCCTTTGTTTGAAAATGGCCAGATAGTACTTTCTTAAAGGCACTTTTCTAAATATTTAATTTATTGAGTACCCTCTATGCCTTTACAGCGTAATATAAGGCTGTTTTATTGGATAGAATTCCCCCTGTTATGTACCGCGTAAAATCAAACAGGGGGTGTATCGTAGTGTATCGTATGTACATGTATGCGGCATGCGGTGGTGCTGTTTTGTCGTCATAGTTGCCTGCCACATGTGCACATAGTAGGACTATGCATGTACATTGGTGCTGCATGTACGTGAGTGCTTGGTACCTACCTACTTGGGTACATGGCATGCCCTAGGTACCTAGGTAGGTAGATATGCAACGCATTCGCATCTCGTAGCTCGCATGAACGGGCGGCGGGCGCCCACCAAGATGAAACGACGGAGATGCAATGCCAATGCCAGCCACCAGCCAGCGTGTTGATCCACAATACCCGGGCCCTCGGCGGATGTTCTCTCTTTTTTTTTTTTTTTTTTTTTTTTTTTTCTATTACTCTGTTCTACAAGGAAAATAACGACAAAACATCATACAGCTCACGTCTGCGTCGCAACAACAAGACAGCTCTCTGCGCGTCACTGTGCTACCAATGTACCTACTTATCCAGTGTATCAATTCAATCTTCAGTCTTCCCACACCGGCCATCGCCATCCCCGTAGGATGAACGCTCCTGCTTCCGCACGGCGTGGCTGGTGAAACGGAGCCGCGGGGCGGGGGCATCGACGGGGACGGGGCGGGGCCATCGAGCATCCATCGATATTTCCCGATCTAGTCATGCACGCCGGAAAACACCCTTTTTTTTTCTCTTCTTCCTTTGAAGTTTTCGCCCCCTTCTTGGATCCTTTCTTTTGGCTTTGTAGTCTAGGAAATCTATTGTTGAGGCTTGGGGTAGGGGGGGGGGGCGCCGCGGGAGAGCCGCTCAACGGAGACTACCTAAATGGCAGAGGAGATTTTTTGGATTGGTGGACGTGGCGGACGTGATGACGTAGGTGTGGCTGGGGGGACCGTATGAGGTCGACTGCCCATCTCTACTACTACAGTGCAGTGTACAATACGCGGAAGAGTGTTGGGCTCTTTTTGCCTACAGGGTATTGCACGTCCTGCTTGGAGTCTGCATTATACATTTTTTTTTTTTTGCTTCTTTCTTCTTCTAAAGGATCTTTCTTCTTTTCTTCTTCTTTCTTCTTTTTTTTTTTTTGAAAGAGTCCTAAACTAGAACCCCCCACCTCCAAGAACCCGAGACCGACATCTCCCAATTAAGCCCCCTACCCTACATGCATTGACGATGCCGCGGCCCGCCCAGAACACCGATAGGGCCATCCATCCATGCAGGACAATGGGATGTCATGCGCGGCAATGCGGTGCGGGGGTGTGTATTGTGTATCACGGGAAGTGCCCAGTCTCCAGTCCATGACGATGACGACAAGAACGACGCGTTGGGGTGGGATGTGGGATGCGATGCGATGCCCTGGATCGGGCACGCACGATGCTGCATAATCCGCATCACGCTGGATGCAGATTTCGCGGTTGCATGTCAAAGAGCACACGCTGTCTTTAAGCCAGCCCCATTGCATTGCATTGTCCTTCCGCATGGTTGATCACCGATCCGCATATCATGCCTAGATATCTTGTATCGTGTCAACACCTTTTTTTCCAGTCCAAAAAAAAAAAGAAACAAGAAAAAAGAGAAGAAAAAGGTAATGTTTCTTGTTAAAGAGGCTCATTTTCTGGGCCGTTTATATTGTCCTTGTAGGACAGGATCTGATTACTCTGCGTATCATGCCATGATGCACGTCCCCCTTTCAAGTTGTACATGTACTGTCCTTCTTTCTTATCAAAAGGAAAAATTAAAAAAAAAAAAAAAAAAAAACGCATCGAAACAGCAAAGACACGACACGCCCACCCACGGTTGGACAAACCCAGATGTCTCTGCTTTGTTGGACGTGCATACATGGAGACGGGCTTCGTTTCACCTGCCGTAGGCAAGGCAACACCTTGAAGACGTGGGAAATTCTGTTCGCCGACGGCGTATCCGAGTTGTAGTGGTGCAGTGTAACCTACATCTAGGATGGGAAACATTGCATATAGCATACTATCACCTACACTGAACTACCAAACTTGTAAAGAGGCTCGTCATGGATGGGACGTGGCCGAACGGATATGCAACCTTTCAGCCTCGTACGAGACCTGGCATAAATGGGATGTATCGCTGAAAGCATAGCATTTTAACTCTTAGTTTGACGACTGAAGTTCTGTAAGATATGCTACATAATATAAACATAATACATCCCTAAAAGCACATCTATCCTAATCCTTTACTAATCTGCTAAAAAGCATGTTAGCATAAAAGCATAGTAACTTATAGTTTTATTAGCTGATCTGCTGAAAGGTAGTCAGGGATGGGACATGGCCGAACGTATATCTAACTTTTCAGCCTTGTACAAGACCTAGCATAAATAGGGATGTATTGCTAAAAGCATAGCATATCAACTCTTAGTTTTACTACTAAAGTCCCGCAAAACATGCTATATAATATAAACATAATATATCCTGAAAAATATACATAACTTGATTCATCACGAATCTGCCAAAAAGCGTGTTAGGATAAGCATATTAACTTGTACTTTAGTGGCCATCTCCTCAAAGGCAGGTAGGGATGGGACATGGCCGACAGTATATTTCGCTGGTCTTGTTACTAATCTGGCGCAACGACAATAGAAACACCATCATCAGCATCACCACCCTCTTCATCAAGTCCTGGCTGAGCCCTCGACGACCATCACTGGGGCATCCTACCACAAATCACGAACCCATTGGTCCAGTCTTACATACGCGTCACGCTCACGCTGGACAGTGGCAGAATCACCAACCCATGGTGTGTAGTGTGTGTTTCATGTTCAATTAGTAGGCTCATCAATCGGATGAAGCTGTACTCTACTGTGAAATCATCTTCGCTTTATAGACAACCAATTGGACAAATTTGGACTTCGTTCCTTGATCTCCATCCCGCGTCCCCGTTCCGTGAGCCCTGACTGGCAAACCTGCTTCTTCATCTCGACCAACTTGCCGCTTATATCCCGTTCCACATCGGTCGATTGCGGTCATTCCTGACTCCTCCGCCACTCTTGGCTTGCGTGAAATTTGCGCCACCTGGTACTGGGACTGGTCCAAGTGAAAAGGCTTCCTGCGGCTCCTGATCGCTAGGAATGGGTAAGAAACTGCCTATGCCATTGCCGATTAAGACGCTGCGTCGTGCTTCGCCGCGATTCCATCCTTGCCCCGCAACGTCCGCTGCTAAGCCAAAGCTACTCGTTGGTCGGTGCCGTGCCGTGGTAGCTGATTTCGCAATCGAGCTTATGGGAGCAAAGTTCCACTGCCCGGAATCGAGGTTCTTCGTGTATACCTCTAGCGTTTGTCTCAATGGCGCCCCCGACCCTCCTACACCTCCTCTATCGGCAGCAGCAGCTTGGGCAAAGGGGTTGTTGGAACTGAGCCCATTGTTGAGATTGTCGGGATTTGGTGGGCTGGCACGGCTCGATATGCTGATGCTGTTGTTGTTGTTGCTTCGGCGCTGCGGCGACAGGGTCCGATATCCAGGAGGACTTACGCGCACCGAAGGTGGGCGGTAGGATGCCGAAGAGCTCGATTCTGAACGAACTCGCCCGCCAGCAGCAGCAGAACCAAACGTTGGCGTCGTCGGCGGCGCGTTTTGGAGCAGATTCGGAAACTTTTCATCAAGAACATAAAGCCTGCGCAACCGGGGCAAATGTCCTGCCAAGACAGAGTTTGAAAGGTACGTGTAATATCCTTGAGTCGCAAACGGCCCCGCCGAGGAGTCGGCAGATATCTCGTAGCGAAAAGTCCTGATACGTCTATGCATCAAAGGCTGCACCCCCGCACCCGATGGAAACGAGTCTCTGACTGTGGCCTGGATGGCCAGTGTCTTGAGGGATGGAGCCATGGCCAGGACTTCTTGCAACTTCCAGGGCTGAATGCCCGTATCCTTGAGCGTGAGAACTTTGAGCGACTTTTGTGTCTCGTAAAACGACAAGTAATCCATTAGCCCGACTGATGTAAGGCTCGGGGTATCCTTGAGAACCAACTCCTCGAGTGCGGGAAGAGGAGGTAGATTCTCGTCAGGCGCGAGGACCTCATCGGATAGACTATATGTCTCGGCGACTTTGAGAGCTCGGAGATGAGGCAGACATGTCAAGACCCCTCTCAGGATTTTGGGGTCAACTTTCAGTCGCCTCAATTCCAACACTTCAAGACATGGCCAGATCTGGCCAGACATGAGCCTTGAAAAACTGCTCTCCGCGCCACCCAGAAACGTTGTCTTGCGGAGATTAGGGCATCGCGCCTGAACCTCGAGTCGCAGCGTTGCGTACGTCGGTTCATCAGAAAACATGCCCTCTGGGAGATCGACATATTTCAAGTTGGGCAGCACAGCAATGGTTTGTGCCAATTCCACATGATATGACTCGCGAATCATATAAGGAGTCTTGAGAAACTGCACAGTCTTGCCAAGTCTAGTCGGATCGTCTCGAACCGTTCGTCGCAGGAGCCTCAATCTTGCAAGCGCTGGATCTTCAGGAATTCCATTTTTATCAAACCTCGACTTTTTTTTTCGCCGCTCTGCGAGATAGGCCTCAAGCTTGCAGTAGTGGACAGGGTCGATTCGAACGCTATGATATCTATATGAAGTCGGCAAAAGTGTGAGTGCCGTAGACCAGCGAGAAAAAAACACGCACACACACACACAAAAGAAAGTTGGGTTCGGAGAGTAAAAAAAGAAAAGGGAAAAAGAACTTACAATATCTGAATGGCAATTTCCCTCCATGCGCGATTCACCCGTACACAATGCGACAAGTCTCGCAAATCGCAAAGCATGCACCCCTTTTCAGCGCTCTCCTCGCACGTTTCGTAGCTTTCGTCCAAAGCATGAGGGCAAACAAAGGTAAAGATCCGCACGAGGACCTTGGGCGGCAACGCCGCTAACAGCTGCGCGGAGAATCGGGACGGAGGAAAGACGTCGGTATCTAGACCAAACCCGCGTGGGGGCCGGAATTCTTCTGGGATAGGTGACGTCCGGCCATTTTTCTTCTTGTCTTTTTTGCGAAAGGGTAATCTCATGATGTGCGATTCTTTTTTCTCCCTTCTCCTTCTTTTTCTTCACCTTCGAGCAAGGATAAAAAAAAGACCGATGAAAAAGACAGGTATTTTTTTTTGCGAATCCAGTAAGAATCGTGGTTAAAACAGGAATGCGTAAATGCGCGATGCACTTTGTCAATGCAGCCCCGAGCTGGATTGCTGCGCGGCGGTGTAAGATGTTTGCCCACCGATGCGAGCTGGCGTGGCGGAGAGGAGGAGGAGGGAGGGGAGAGACTGGGACTTGTCTCTCTGGTCTGGGCAGGAGATGTGGACAACGGTTTCGACGACGGTCGCCAAGAGGTTACGAACAAAGAATTTCAAGCCAAGAGAATGAGCGGGACGGCGGAGGGAGAAAAACAAGGTGTCGTTGCGGCTCGTTGCGTCCCGTCGAACAAGGTTTTTATGAGAATTCATCCATCCATCAGGCACACGAACAAGAACAGATGCCAGGCTGCTCTTCTGGTCTGATGGCCCCCCTCGGATGCAGGCCCGTCTGCTCCAATGTGTCTGGTCCTTCTTTTTTTTTTTTTAACCCGTGCTGCCGGTATGCCAGCCGGTCACTGGCTGGTCTCTGTCTGTCTGCCTGGTCTCACCAGATGCCAGGTGCAGAAACCAGTTGGCCCGTCGTGATACGTCGACGGCGCGACCAACCACCCCCTTCCTCGCCGGGGGGCGCGCATGGGGGACCGACTGGTCCGTTGTGCCTTCCTTCAATTTTGTCTGCTCCTGCCTGTTCTTACCTGCTCCTGCCTTGTTCCTGCCTGTCTGGTGTCTGCTCGCCAACTCCTTACCCTCTTTGGGCCCCAGTTGCTCCCATTTGTCTCAAGACTGACGGATCCTTCGGGCATCTGCGGGTGAAGAGGGAGAAGGGGGAGAAGGAGGATGAATGAAATGAAATGAAATGAACATGACAGGCAGGACTATTTCAGTGTTGCTAATTTGGTGCGGTCTACTACCAAACGGGTAAAGAGAGTGTGTGGGAAGGGTCGGCCAGTGCCAGCTCCCAACTCCCAGCTCCCGCTGACATCCAGCATGCATGCACGTGTCGCGTGGTGCACCTTCCCCAGTCCCAACAACGGACACAGCGGAGAGAGAGAGAGCATAGCATGTTCAGTGTTCCCTGTTCGTGTGGTGGAGGGTGGTGGAGTGACATGGCTGGCTGCTGCGCTTGCCGGGCTCCCAGCGTTGGAGTGGGCTCGGCTCAAGACGCTACCCACGCATCCTTATTGGCACCTACCAGACGCGTTCTCGCACCAGACCTCGCCAAATCCGGTCCCCCAACGTGTAGCGAGGCACAAAGCTATTATTGTTGGCCTGTTCATCAAAGTGCCGCCATGTAATTTCCCATGTACACGTAGCAGTGATATTCAGATCACACCCATTAAAAGCATCTAAATGTCAACATGTCATGCGCTCGAACTTAGCGCGCGCGACTCGCCGTCAAACACGTTCATCCACCCACCTCTTCGTCTTCTCGTCAATCCAGTCAAGCGTCTAGCCGTACCCCAGTCGGCACAAAAGATTACCTGCCTTATGCACATGCATGCAACTCGACATTCCCGGCGTCTAGAGTGTCATCGCAGTCGCTCTTGCAGTCGCAGTCGCTCTCGCAGTCGCTCTCGCAGTCGCTCTCGCAGTCGCACTAGCAACCTCTACCAACAGCAGTTGCTACAAACAAGTCCATTATACTCTTCTAAATGTCGCTATGCGCGCTCCAAGCCGGGAGCACGCCGTTATGCACCACTTGTACGACCAGGCCGCCTTCACAACTCTCATGCAACCGTGACTCAACACTGCTTGGCAACCAACTCGTCCTCCCGCCTTCTTTACTCCTGTCATGAAAACTGCCATGCTTAAACCCAGATGAATCGCATAAACCGTCGTCAATCAGCCAGCCACCTAACCATCAAGACCACTGAAAAAGAACATGAATTGACTCTTCTCGTGCAGACACATGAGCATCGTAAACCCCCCCACGCCTGACTAGTTCCCAATTCGCGAATATTATGTTCCCGTAGTGTCTCCAAAAAGAAAAGGAAAAGGAAAGAAAGAAATATTAAACCAGACTTCGACTTTTGTACAGTTCAAAGCGTCGTATATGCCGGGCTCACTGTTTTCAATGGGCGTGTGGAATTGAAGCCTAGACGGTGGTCTGCCACATGTATTTTAACCAATAATAGCTCGAATTCGTTGCGACTGGCGCTGTTTTTTTTTTTATTTTTGCCGGCTTCGACTCCTGCGGCCATGTCAGCAAGCAGTTCCTTTTTTTGGCCGCAACAGAAGCTGACAGCAAGTTATTTATGCCTTGCGAGAGCGCGTAGTGGTTCCTCTTGGCTTTGCACCTGTCGTGATAGCACCATTATTTTGACCGCTGGCAGCGGCGGCGGCCTGGACGTGCAAGGGGTCGGGAAGAGGAGCCTGTGACATTCTGCGGAGCGACTTGCGAGTGGTGCTCTTGCCACCCTTCTTGTAAGTGGCAAAATAGAAGGAGATGAAGAGAACCAGGTAGGAGCTGATGATAGCAATGCCAGAGAAGGCAGCAAACTCCTCGCCAGCGCACTTGCCAACATTGGGCATCCAAGGGAAATAGGTCGAGGTGAAATAGGTATAGGAGGCAAAGTAGACGAAGCCTATTTTTCAAGAGATTAGTAACGCGGTCGGCTCACCCACTATCTGGAACGGATCAGAGTATATACTGACCGAGATCAATAATAAATTGAATAATCTGAAGGCGAGTGACCCATTCCTTCCACCAGATGCGAATGCCGCGGGCACTCTGGAAATAATACCAGTACATCACAACGTGCACGGTTAGGTTGAGCGTAATGGGAACCCAAGAAACCGACGTGGAACCTATCAACTGAGTATAGCAGAGTAGGGCGGTTGCACCGTGGTGGTAGCAATGAAGGAAGGCTATCACACACTCTGGTCAGCGGATCCTAATTGGAGAGCAAGGACATTCATCCGTTGAGTTGAGGTTGCTCGAGACTCTCTCTCTCTTTCTCTCTCTCTCTCTAGAAGGATTACTCACTGAGGGGCTTCTTCTTGAGAAACAAGAAAACCGTGTCAAGCAGCTCCAGATACTTGGTGAGGTAATTGAGCTGCCATTACCGCGTCAGTGCGAATCCCAAATGAATTTTAAAGTGTTTGTCTTTCTCGTTCGAAACTCACGTAATACAGAACGACCATGGGCTGGGTCCAACCACCTTCGTGATGACAGATGGCATGGAAGACACCATTGTGGTAGAGCTCGGGAACGAGCTGCTCAATGAAGAGGACCAGAAGAATGCCGCTAATGGCGGTCAAGTAGAAGTTATGAACAAGGAAGAGCCCCTTGAGCTTGAAAGGCTCACGATTGCGCATCAACTCGCGACCACCAAAAATGATTATGTAGTAGATGACAATAAAAATGGATGTCGACTTCAGTGTCGACATGGGTGTCTCGAAGGGTACGAAATTGAACTCCTCGGCAGGATACCCAGCCACGGCCTCCCAAGCTTTGCTAAAGATGGGCCATAGGTGGATGCCAAAGGGTCGATCGATCGTAGGCAGCGGGAGCTGCTCAATGAGGCCGGACATGGTGGCAATTTGACGGCTTTGTGCCCTATGCGTTTCTCGACGGGATAAAACTGTAGAAGGAGGAGAGAAGACGAACGGTAGCGAGGGGTGTCGAATTGGACTACGAGGTAAGGCGAGGCGCGAGTGCAATTGGTCACTGTTTGCTCAACAAGATTAGGCTTTTTTTTTTCCGAGTCGACGGCAACGACGCGCGAACCGCTCGAGCTCCTCAGGAGTAGCCCAAGATCGGCGTCCAACAAAAGCAAGGAGTGATAGGATGAAAAGAAGGAAAAAATGCCAATTTTTTTTTTCTGCGAAATAAGCAATTGGCGGTAATGATTAATAAATTAAGTAAGATGGCGGATAGAAAAAGGCGGATTTGCCGGCAAGTGAAAGAAAAGAAGGGGCCAGGGCAAGGAAGGAGGAATGGGGGAGGAGAAAAAAAAAGAAAGGCCTGTCCAAGAAAAGATGACGAGCAAGTATACACACGCCTTGCGGCTGGTGTGAAGGGACCTGCCGCATTGCAGGCACAGATGCGCGTGGCGCAGGACACGCCCAAAAGGAACGGGCACTCAGCAGCGCCAGGATGGCTGGCGGGTATTCCGCCAAAAACCCGCGTTTCCGGTCTGGCTCGTCGTCGAAAAGGGGAAATCTCACTGCGCCGGATCAAGCACTTTCAGGACTCTGGTCCTTGGCAAATGGTGAGCCATCTCAACAAAATGATTGGTCGGACGCTGGAGGCGACCAATCACCGGCCCTGGCAATCCTTCTTTACAAGCAGCCTCGGAAGAGACATCGATCGTCACGTGAGTCGAGATGGTAGCTCTGGTGGGGGGTAGACTGGCTATCTCGGAAGTGCTGCAAGCCTCATGATTTGCACAGTAATATTGAAAGACCGTTACTGTGAGACGCCACATCAGTCTGCCGCAAATGTTGACTCGCCCAGTCAATTCGTACGGTGTGCAGCCAACTCAAGCCTCTTTCCCTCCCTCCCCACTAGCTAAGAGTGACAAGCTCAAACCACGGCTTAGTCATTCACACCTGCCCATCCCCACCAGGCAGAGCAACTAACCAACCAGCAAAGCCAAGGCAACAAAGCAGCAGAACCATCGTCGAAAAAACGCACATCACCATACCACATAACCCACGTCGCCGAGTGCCCATCACCACCGACCAACAAGACATCGCCAGACAATCTCCCCTCTTCCACCCACAATGTTGTCCGCCTCCTTGCTCCGTGCCGCCGGTCGAGGCTCGATCCTTCGCGCCGCCGCTCGTCCTGCCACCAGACCCCTGATGGTGCATGCTGCCTTCAGCACTTCTCTGCCCCGACGAAGCGACCACGCCGAGGAGTCATTTGAAGCATTCACTGCCAGGTGAGGAATAATATACCTGTCACATTTCCGACGTCTCTTCTGTCACGGAACTGGCGTCTCTTCCGCCCAGACTACAGTCTAGTCTATTTTCGTTTTCGCCTCGAGATTCGGCGATGGCGACAATGCAATGTAGCTTTCTATCGGCCCCTCTCGGAATCTCGCGGGACAACGGCGTTGTCAATATCGCGACTCGAATAATACGGAAACCGTCCTGCACAGCGATTCTTACGATCGACCTTTCAACTCCGACAATCTGCAATGGCAGCAGCATGACCTAAGAAGCTCAATGACTAACCAACGGCTTGTCAATTTTTCTTAATCAGATTCGAGAAGGAATTCGACAGCGTCCAGGACGTTTTCGAGCTTCAGGTATGATGGCTCAAACACGAGAGCAAAGTCATGTCGAAGAATTCGACGTGAAATCGACGTGCCACTCCGACTAATTGCCATTGACCAGCGCAACCTGAACAACGCTTTCGCCTACGATCTCGTCCCATCCACTTCTGTTGTTGCTGCGGCTCTCAGGGCTGCCCGAAGGGTCAACGACTTTGCCACCGCCGTCCGCATCTTTGAGGGTACGTTGGTGTCAAAGTTTTTTTTTCCTTTTTTTGCCCCCCACGACGTAATCCAATCAATCGTGATATTCGCCGTGCCGATTCGCCGCAATGCCACTTGGTCTTCTACTGATCGAACGTTTCATTGGTTATAGGCGTCAAGGCCAAGGTTGAGAATAAGCGCCAATATGACCAATATCTCGACGAGCTCAAGTCTCTCCGGGAAGAGCTTGGCGTCCCGTTGAAGGAGGACCTGTATCCCGATGAGAAATAAAAAATCAACATTTCTTGATGAAGCTTAAGATTTTATCGCGAAGACCTGAGAACAAGGTGGGGAAGAGAAAGGAAAAACGTGTAACACCATCAAGACGGTTACTTTTTTTTTTTTGTAAAGAAAGAAGAAGAAAGAATTGCCTTTTGTCTGCTCCCACGTGGCGTCTTGAAAAAGCAACTTCACTGTTGAAACATGTCACTTCTTCTGGTCGAGGCAGATAGGAAGGCCAGCTCGCAAAGGTAGCTAGCCAACAGCGACGTAGGGCAGGACATAGACGGGAGTATTTATTTGAAGCTTTTTTTCAGCCTCCACGTAAATTGCGTCACGTTCCATGTCAAAGATGATGTTGTCGGGGCCGGTAGTCGGTAGCTGGTCCTGTGCGCAGTTCGAGCGACGACATCTCCTGGTAGTCTAGTCCACCCGTGCGCGAAACGTCAGCGCCTACATGGTTCTTCTTGCCGGACCATGTAAGAGTGGCATCTCAGGATGAAGAGGTATGAATATTCGGGAACGTACTGTCGGACGGTGTAGACCTGGACGGTCGTTGCGTGGTAGAGGTTGATGTCGCGGTGGCACACTGCGGGGTTTCTTAAAAGTAATTACCGTTTCGTACATGATGTAGCTGTACCACATACATACTTTACATACATGTATAGGTACATATATACATATATTACTATTGATGTACGTATACAAGTGTATGTTATGTCTCCTGCAACGTATCATTCTTCCACCCTCATCTGTTCAACACCCATCTCACACGCCACAGGCCTCATGCAGTACCACCCGCGCGGTCATCTCGCACCAGCAGCCCCCAAAAGCGAGCGCCACCAAACCAAAGCGCAAAGCATACAGCCACAGCTATGTGATGCCCAGTACGCTGCAATAACCAACGTACTCTGCACGGCTGAAACATGCTTCTTCCCTGAGCGGCGCCATGAAAATTTCCGTGGTCTAGTCACACCGTTTAATGTTTGTGCATACATAAACCCTACTAATGTAGTGTGACTGGTGCTGTGACACAACTTGATAAATTATGAGGCTCAGTAGTAGAACGCTGTAAAGATACAAATCTACATAGAGAATGGTTTTCTAAAGAAATAGAGGAAATGACCATGACGTTTTTTTCTCGCAAGCACAGGTCGCATTTATTTCATCGTCGTGTGGGCTCTCTTCCTAATGCTCGTCCAGGCCCGTGCTTGAGCTGCCCTCACGGCCATCTAGATTCACACCTACTAAGCAATGGTGTTGCGTTGCCTGCGAAAGGTGCTCTGTTATGTTCTATTACCGGGCGCTTCACCCCCTGGTCGTACGTAGCTACTTTATATATCAACAAAGTATGTACTCTGCCTCTAAATATGAAAAGTAGGTAGGTAGTAGGTGTTGTACCAGGGACGTCCGCGGCAAAAGTCAGCGACCTCTACAGCAAGAGTACTAAGGCTTGTTTATAAACGTTGCTGCTGTCGGTGCCGGGTGCCGTGCCAGGGATGTTGATTGTGGTGGAGAGGTGGATGTTGGATTGACAGACAGATGGACATGGACATTGAGATTGAAATGCCGAAGGACATGGTTGTTGTAGACGGATGGGTAGGGCAACGTATATGGATGGATATATAAATGCGAATGGATAGATATGTCACCTTGGACACACAGATAGCAACATAGTCACATACATAGCAAAATAAATGTCCAAACACACATACAGATGCATCGACATGGCAACTACCAGAGGATACCTTACAAACACGACAAAAACGACCAGCATGGGCAGCCGGTGAATCGCTCGCTTCTCGCTCGCAGATCATGTACGGTGCAGACACATGGGAGTTAGGTCCAAAAAAAAGCCAGCATCCGAGGGAAACAAGAAAGAAAGAAGAAGAACGACGAAAGAAGAACAAGAGCCGGAAGCTAAGGAATAAGAATAAAAGAGAAAGAAGGAAGAATAGAGAGATAGAAATAGAGAATAAAGAACAAAGAAATAAAGAAAAAAAGAAAAAAAAAAAAACAGGAAAAAGGAGATAAAAGGCAAAGAGAAGATAAAGGGCAAACCGGAATAAAAAGAAAAAGGAGAAAGAAAAAATTCCCACCAAACTACATAGTCAGACTGTCTGCTACTCTCGTAGATGATTCCTCCACCGTCCATTCCCCGGACTCTGCGCGTGCGTCATAAACTGCATGCCACCCAGAGTGCCAGATAATGGCACCCCGCCGTCTGCTGCTGCTGCTGCTGCCGGCGTGGACGTCGCCGGGCTGCCCGCTCTGCTGGCTGAAGCACCACCGCTGTTACCAGTGCTGCTCCCATGGGTGACTCGTCCGGTGCGAGGACTCATCATGCCCATGCGCGGGCTCCGAGGAACACTGACTTGGCGTGTCTCGCGGCGTCCATTCTTAAGCAGCCGCAGTTCGTCTTTTGTGCAGTCCAATTCAATGTCTCGCTGACGCAGCTGGGCCTTCAGGTTGCGGATTTGGAGGAGATACTGTTTCACGGCCGCGTCTGCTTGGATGGCGTGTACCTTGCCCAGCGTCTCTTCTGTCTTCTTTCCGAGATCAGTCACTTGCTCCTTGAGGTGTAGATTTTCTCCTCGAAGCGCGCTGCTCGTCGCCGTGGCATCCTGATAGAGACTTCGTGCGTAATCTGCGTCTTTGTGGGCGTTTTCTAACCGCTTCTCCAACGTTTGCGTCTTCTGTTGGGCTTCTTCGAGAAGCTTCTGCGTCTGAGCCAGGGGTGTTTCTCCCGACCCATCCTGACCTGCGGTGAGTCGTGTGACAGTTGTCTCCAAATCTGCAATCCTCTTCTGTGCCTTTTCTGCATCCTTTCGCGCTGATTCTGTGGCGCTGTGCAGCGCCGCCTCAGCCTTTTGGGCCTGTCGCTCAAACTTGGTGCGATCCTCCAGCGCTTCTCGCTGACACGAATACAATTTTGCGCTTGTCCTCGCATACTCTTTGATTTGGCTCTCCAGCCCTGATATTAAGCTCTTGTACTGCGCATCCTTGTCTGCTGCATCCACTTGTCGCCTGAGCTCTGAAACCTGCCCCGAAGAAAGGAAGAAGATTAGTTTACCCTTCTAGATGTTTTCGTCACAATAATCGATCTATGGGGGAATTCCTGTGCTATACCTGCTCGGCTAGTGCTTGCAAAACTGCCACTGGCACACTAACAACACCTTTGGATGACGTAGCGGAAATATTCTCCGTGGGCTTCACGGAGCTTAACAACGCTTGGACATCATCGGGTACTGGCACATCGTTTCCTTCAGCAGTGGAACGCTTAAAGGGTAACAGGCGCGGCCTTTTAGCATCTTCATCGTCGGAATCGTCCTGGTAATACGAATGAGCAAAACAAGACATGTCATTAGAAGTTCGGGAATAATGTTGCTGCACGTACCAGCTTCCTCTTCCGGGCATTTCCAGTAACATCAGACTTATCGATCGCAGGCATCTGGGAGCGTGATTGAGAGTTGACATAAATATCCAGGATTTCCTCAGGAAGAGGAACTGGATCCCAAATGATGCCCTCAACTAGTCCGTTCAAATAGTCCAGAAACAAGCTGGCGAGCTCATGTGGTTCTGGGTATCCGCGGTCTGGATCACCCACGAGCCGTCTCGCTCGCACGATGCCGGATACAAGCGCGTTTTTCCGCTCTAAAGTAGCCAAGTCGCTGGGAACGTAAAGGTCAATATGCTCGATGGAGTGTGTCGTGACCAGCATCAGCACCAACGGCGACGTTGCATCCGGGATTTCTGGCTCGAGCTTTTTGCCAATCTCTGAGCTACCAAATGAATGGTCATAGCCGACAACAACATCAAAGTCATCTTCGTCGACATTCCGCTCGGGGAGAATCAAAGTCATTCTGGCAACTGAAGCTCCTGACTTCGCTTTAGAGGATTGTCCAAGGTCTTCACAGATGCACTCGATACCGAGCGCCTCCGCAAGACGGTACAGAAGCTTCAAAAGTTCAACAGATCTAGCCACAATCAAGATACGCGTTTCCTTGGTCAGCCCCTGGAGGAGTTCAAATAGAAAATTAAATTTGGCATTACCATCACAGCAATATTTGATCAGTTGGTTCGATGGTAGTTCCTCCAGCGTGCTGCCGACCACATCGGGCGGATAGTCGCAGATATTGTGCAGTCGACCAAGGACCTGATCAATCTTGTACACAAGCGCCTCGTCTGGTTCAACATACTCCTCGCGGTTGAAGATGTCGCCAAACTGTGTTACCTCCTTTTTATATTCGAGCAAGGTATCATCATACAATGGTCTTAGGCTAGCTTGAAAGGGTAGTGTGACGGTGTGCTTTAAAACAATTGATTCTCGAGAGGAATCACTGGATTCATCATCAGACTCTTCATCGGCCTGCGACGGGGCCACTGGGACGGGAACAGCCGCCGAGCTTAGAGGGTCCGTCCGTGGCAAGTGAACGGGAGACGACCTCTCTTGGGATAGTAAGGACTGCACCAAGGGTAGGGCTGCGCCTTCCAGATTTTGTGGTGTTGAAATGTCTGCTAGAGAGACGGTAGCTGGCTCGGAATTATGTGTCGCGTCAGGTACTATTGTGTCCAAGGCTGGCAAGTCTGGACCGTGAAATATGGTGTCAACAATACCCTGCAGTGATTGAACCGCAGACGGCAGGGGGCCGTCGAGCAGTTTGGGTTGTGTGTGCTCACTTTGATCAATATGCTCCTCGAGCTGACTTTGCTGTCCATGTCTTGGGGATGCTTGCGCAGCTGGGTCAGGAAGCAGTGTTTCACAGGGCCCTGCAACATCCCCCGGAGGTCTTTCGGAGTGCGGCTGGGGCGATGCTGGCTTCTCAGCCATGGTGGCCATGACGCTGTCTAAATTGAGTAGTTGACTCAATTCATCCACGGCGGATGACTGCGGAGCCAGGTCTGAGGGCGTGCGTGCTGCTTGGTTGGAGTCCATCTTGTCGTGCGACGCAACAGGAGAAGAAGGGGAAGACCGCGACGACGACGATGATGGCTGCGATGGTCCTTTACTAGAAGCCTTTTGGGGTGACGAGATCTGTGCAGTGACGATTGGGCTCCCGCCTTTGTCGGTACCGTGGCTGTCAGTAAACGCAGCCACATGTGACACAAACGAGGTAGTGGGGACGACTTGGGCGTCTTGAGATTCGGTCAAATATTCAGCAACACCGGATGCACTAGCAGAATTTTGTTCCCGATTTGAAGGAGTTTCACCAATTACGGTCGCGGCCGGAGAGTCCTGCGATTCACTAAGGGAACTCTCCGGGATGAGAAAGGAAAAAGGAAGCGGTGGCTGTGACAAGAATGTAGGAACAGGGCTTGAATCTGACACGACGTCCACGTCGTTGTTGACTCCGGGCGACTGTGCTTTGGATTTAGATTTGTCCGTGGGTGTGGTCAAGCCGAAGTCTCGGCTGGCGCTACTGAGCGATTTCCGTTGATCAGGTTGATGGGAGGGTATGTCGCGGTCGTTGGAGTGTCCTGAGGAGTGCCCAGTGGTTTCCCGGACACAGTGACCACTTAGATTACCAGAATCAAACTCGTCGTCTTGATGAAAATCCGAGGCGGGATAGTCGTCGTCAACTTGAAAGCTATTCCGAGACTCGAGAGAGCTTTCGACGGGTGGCTCGTGCTCGACGTGCTGAAGATCCAGAGACCAAGTCTGGCCTGAAGGCTCTTGCGAGTCTGGAATAGTTTGACGACTTGGCTGAGAAGTAACAATCAGGCAATCGTCCTGACTCTCAAGTTCGGCAATGGACTGAGACGAGAGACCACCACTAGTCTGGGTGTTATACTGGCTGCTATATTCGGAAGGATCGAATTGTGAGTTCTTATGAAATTGTACCACAAGGTTGTCACGAGGCTGGAGATGATCCAGATTTCCTTGAATTGGATGACTAGCACTGCCGGGATCGGAGGCGCCGTCCACACCGCTTTCTGTGCAAGACAGAGATGCGATGGATGGAACCGGTTCTTCTGACGGCGCTGGACTGTATACGACCTTGGCGACCTTGGACGGACGCTCGCTTTCGTCAGCCGCACTGTAGGCTCGTCGTCTCCGTCGGCGTCGTCGTGGCTGAGGCTCGTCCGGCGGACCAGCAGTCTGATTTTTTTGGATTTGCCGCCAGTTGGCCGGTCGTGGAGGTTGGCTGCTGTCTTGGCTATCGTGTTCCACTCGCTTTGCGTTGCGCGACGCCTTGGTGTTCTCCCACTCCTCTTTGGCTTGGTCTGTCACCTCGCGACTCTGAATTCCATAAGTCGTTAGCAGTGTTATGCGCTATGAGTCATAGTTGCATGTCATCAATAGTCACAGCATGCGGTAAAAGCATACCCAAGTGGGAGCATATGCCTCGCCAGTTGTCTCGTCGTCGTCCCAGTCGACCAAGTACTCAATGCGACCCTTGACACGTCTTTCGTCGAGGATGGCCCTGATGGTAAACCAGCTCTCGTCTGGCGAGGCAACCTGCTTCCGCGACTCTGATGTGCGAGGTTTCGGTTGTCGTGACCTTGGCATTGGCTTGACTGCAAAGCTTGGCCGGCCGGGCTATGTTTGATGCCAGCCACTCCGTCACTCCCGTCACTTCTCTGTCACTCTGATTGTGGCTGTCGCAGGCGCAGAAGCAGAAGCAGAAGCAGAAGCAGAGAGATGACTGCGAAAACAGGCAATGCGCACAGCGTCTATCGTCTTGCGCAAAGGGCAAGCGGGCGGCTGAAGTCCTGGTACACGTCGAAGGATGCGGCGCGCCGAGAAGTAAAGCTGCGAGTCTGTGACAAGCTGGCGACCAGACAACCAGAAGACGCCAATAAGCCCAGGGACTGACTGTCACTGTCATGGTCACGTCACGTGCCTGCAGACCGTTGGACTCGAATTGTAGGGTAGGCCAAGTAATAGGTGCAAATACCTAATTATCTGCAGAGTCCTTCGCCCCCAGCTCACAAACAATCACTTTGTTTCGTACTTATACAACCCGGCCATTCTTTCATGCGTGTGTATCACGGTAGAAGCAAGATACACAGTTCCTCCCACCTATGTACTCCACGACTGATGTCGTAGCGACGCGCATCACCATCTTGCGACCCTGGCGCATCCCGCCGAGATTTACCCACCGTGTTTTCTCAACACAGCCGAGAAAGACCAAGAAGCAAAAACGGCCATCCATCATGACCGCCGTTTTCCCCATGCAGCCCATGGGCAGGTTCTCTGGCCCAAGCCAACCTGTTAAACGGCCCAAGGTAGCCAGCGCCAAGACCAAAAAAATCACATTCTGCCTTTTTCTTTCCCCCTTTCCATAAGTACACAACTCCATGCACAGTTGCCATACATAACTCACACCTAATGAAAAACGTCGCTCGCCAACCAAAAAAAATTAAAAAAAAAAAAATTAAAAAAATTAAATACATATAGGAGTTCGCATGTTTTTCGTATGATGAAAACCACGAGTTTCGACTAGATGAGTCGTCCATCAAGTACTATTACACGCCCAGAATAGGCGCAGACTTATCCAGGGGCTTCAACACGTTCCAGAAACTGGATGATTCTCAGGACGAGCATCTAGATAGCTTGTTGAAGGCCATCATAGCGCACGAGAAGGAAACGGGAAAGAAGATTGACGCCCATGTTGTTACTTGGCGGGGGATGATGACAAAGGTGTGCTTTTCCCATGCATGCCCCCCTCCCCCCCATTATTTATTTTTAACTATATGATATGAGAAGGGATATATTGACAGCCATAGATTATGGCAGCACTGTTTGAAATACGAGATGGGTAGGAACACCAGAGAGCCATCAAGTCTTTTTTCACACCGAAACGTAGCTTGCTGACTGGTCACGTAGCTTTGAAATGAATGCCACTTTATACCAGGTACGACGCCCATCACAAACTAGTCGGCAGTTGGAAAAAAAAAAAGAACAAGTTTGATAGCTAACACATTCTCAGGACTGTTTGTGAGTAGAAATGTTCTTTATCTCTCATATTTCCTACTTCCTTTCCGCCACATTCAAACACAGTCTGAATCGCTGTATTTTCCCCAATTCTCACAAAATACAGGTTCATCGAAGAGAACCACGAGTTCAAACTCCAGTCGAGAATCCTTGAGAACAGCCATGGCCCTAGACGAGGCCCTTCCTTGGAGGTCATGCAATATTGGGGTAAACACACTTTGCTCTCTCTCTCAACTCTTGCAAACAGTGATAGAAGCTGGGTTCCCCTTTCAGCGCCAAAACAGCAAAACAGCAAAAAGGCAAAAAGGAAAAAAAAAAGATGAGTAAATAAAGTAAAAAAGCAAATACTTACATTTCCTCTTAGGCTATAAGTTCGAAACCCTATCCACTATCCCCCAAATCTGGCACGAAACATCCAGGGAGTACATTGAGAACCGCGAGAACCAAGTCGTCAGCAACAAAGAACAATACTGCTCTGTAGTTCGCACCGGCATCGGTAGCACAATTCTCTGCCTTGGAGGCGAAGTCGACGCCAGTACGTGACTTTTTTTTATCTTTTATTCTTTTTATTTCTTTATTTCTTTCTTTCTTTTTTCTTTTTTTAAAAAAAAACAACAACATATCACCCCCTCCCTCACACATTGCATTTTCCGTTCCCCAAAACATTTATCCATCTGTTATGCTAATCATCATCTCGGGCTTCCCTTCTTCTCCAAATTCAAAAGTCTGGGACATCAAACCACCCCCCGGCGAACCCATCAACTGGGTCGAGCTCAAAACGTCCCTCGAAGTTCGCTCCGCCGCCGACGTGGACAGCTTCCACCGCAAGCTCATGAAGTTCTGGATCCAGTCCTTCCTTCTCGGCGTCCCCAAAATCATTGTCGGTTTCCGCACTCGAGACGGCATTCTAGCCGACGTGCAGGAGATTGAGACACACAACATTCCCTACACAGTCAGCACGAGACCAAACCCCCGCTGGAATGCAGACATGTGTGTCAATTTTGCGGGGGAGTTCCTACAATGTACGTTTTCTTTCCTCTGCTTTTCTTTTTTCTTTTTTCTTTGGTCCAACTCTTTGGAGGGCCCATCGTGTGTGCCTTTTTTTTTTTTTTTTTTTTTTTTTTTTTTTAAATCTTGCACGCATGGTTGGGACGTCGTTGCTCCGTGCCATACCGGCTTTTCTCTCTTATACACACATATACACAACATTTTTATATGTGTTGCTCCCCTTTTCTAATATTGCCATGGCAGGGCTGCGAAATGTCATCAACGACGAAGGAGTGTGGAGGATACGCCGGCGCCCAGCATCGGGTGCTATTGAGGTATTCAAGGTTGAAGAGACTGGGCACGGCGACATTCTGTCAGAAGAGTTCAAGAATTGGAGGATTAAGCTTAGTCTTGGACCGTGTCCTGCTGAGGCGGCGTCGTCGTCATGAGAAAAATCATGCATCAGTACTCTCATCAGGACAGTGCTTTTCCCCCATGCGGCTTGCCCCCCCCCTCCTCCCCACTTTAGGGAGGTGGCTTCAGGTTATTTGTATGCTCATACATTGGTCTATCGAACGAAAGGAAGAAAATGTGCATCGTTTGTCCATTCTTTAGTTTATTTACTCCACACACGGTGGCATACCTATCTATCCACCTACTTAGATCTACCTAGGGGAAGCAAGAAATCGTATTGTAAACAATACTCATCAAAATCCAAACGACCCTATGCAACGCCGCCCAAACGCCGTATTCTGGTGGAGAGTGCATCAACCTTTGACCAAGCCAACAGAAGCAATCATAGTCCAACCTTGTGCAGACATAGTCGTCGCCCAGAACGCACATGTTGCGCGGGGACCAAGCTCGCCGAATAGCAGAAATGAATTGCGGTTTCGTCAAGAAATCATGATTATGAGACGCTAGAATGTGTTCTGCATGCTATTGAACCAAACAAAACATGCTTTTTGCTTCTCAAAACAAATTTTCTGGTCCTTCTCAGAACCAGGATATGATCTCGCATTGACTCAAAATCGTACAACTCTCAAAGGGTATTCACATCAAACATAGAGGGCAGGCTAAAGAAGATTAAGGAAATGAAAAGAAACAGAAGAAAAAGGAAAAATAGACTCAAGGAAAAAAAAAACCAAAAAACCGCCACAGCTATATAGGCAGGACGGCAGGTTTTCCATCATTTTTTTATACACTTGACCACACTTTTATACAGCCGGCCATCGGATTCGCAGGTTGTCTGACCATCTTTGGTAGAGAACATCAGAAAGTTGTTTGCAGTGTTCCATGCCATTTATGGGGTCGCGACCTGGGTATTTCTCTTCAAACACCGGCGAACGCTCCTTGTACAACTCCTTGTCTCTAGAACTGGGTCTCGGAGAATCGGTCAATCGTCGTCGATGGCTTTTCAAGTGCGGATTGTTCGAGCTGAGCACTAGTTTGGTGGGACTGACTGAGGGTGTCACACAGCTCTTAACAATGACCGTCCCTTGTGGTGTCCCGTCATCCGGAATTTTTTGAATGGGCTGCCGTAGCAACGACGCACTGAGCTTGTGATCTTGCGACATGGACGCAACGAGGTTACTCATCAGATGGTATGCCCCCTCGGGATCTACTGCATCTAATGCTGCAAAGGCATCGGACAGCTTGCTGAGAGCCTCACGCTTCTGCATTGCTGACGTCTGCGCATGTAGCTCCGCTAACGTGGGCTCCACAGCCTTGTTGTACAGTCGTCTGCCCAGAACCGCTTCCTTTCCATATGGCTCGACGGGAGACGCAAGGGGTAGAGGGAGGTTCTCGTCACAGAACACATCGTCTGATGAACAAGGCCCTCCAAGCTGAGAATTGGTAGAGCTATCCGATGGGACGCGTCGGAATAAACGCATAGTTGATCCTGAGTTTCCAAAGGACATGTCTGGTTGCAAGGGCTTCTTGGCCACTGCCGTAGTATTTGATCGAATTGAGTTGGAATGGGCCAGGGATGAAGTGCGACGAACAGTCGACTTGCGAACCGTGCCAGATGCTGGAGTGGAGGGCCCCAAAGGCCCTTCGGCGATGTCGAGTTTTCGCAAGCCCTCTTCGGTAGCCAGCATCGACGAAGGTCTGCGGTGCTTGACAGTCGTTCTCCTTGGTTGCGCGACGGCCATGGACTTGACAGTCTCGAAGACCCACTCTTGTTGATCATCTTTTGACGAGATTGTTTGCAATGTCTCTTGGTAATATATAGGATGTTTTTGGCGATTTTGGTCGGCATCCCACATTTGACGACGGGCGATGAGCTCTTGCAAGGCTTCGACCTTACCAGCTGCTCTGATGAAGCGATGCTTCAACAAGTCTTTAGCGGTGGGTCGGAGGTCATAGTCCTTGGTCAGACATTGAGCAACAAAGTCCTTGAAATCCCTGCTGAAGTCGCCCTCCAACCTCGGAGGATCATTCTTGGGAATGTGAAATAATACTTTCATTGGGTGAATATGGCAGAGTGGAGGCTCGCCATTGGCCATTTCCATGGCTGTGATGCCGAGAGACCAAATGTCTGCCTTGAAGCTGTAGCCGTCTTGTTGAATGACTTCGGGTGCCATCCAAAACGGAGTGCCGACAAAGGTATTGCGATGGGATTGAATGTTGGTGAGTTGCGCTGCCACACCAAAATCGGCCAGCTTGACTTTGCCAGACTCGGAGAGCAGAACATTGGCTGCCTTGATGTCACGATGAATTTTCCCTTCGGAGTGCAAATATTGTATTCCCAGAAGAAGTTCGCGACAGACAATAGCAATGTGGGTTTCACTGAAGTTGGCAGGTTTCAGCTATGAATTCTAGTCAGCATTGTGTCGCACGAATCTCTGGCACAGACTGCTGCCGCAATCGTTTGAGAGAAAACAAGACCAACATACCAAGTCAAGACAAGAACCGCCACCAAGATACTCCATGACAATCCACAGCTTATGTCCTCGGAGGAACGAGCCCTTGTATTGCGTCACAAATGGGCTTGCACAGGTGCTAAGGACAGCAATTTCGGCTTGAATATCTTGAATATCGTCATCGTTGGACTCGAGATCAATCTGTGTCGGGAGCAAGGACATTAGAATCGATATGCACAAGAATGCTTAGGAGGGGGTTTGGGAGGAGAGGAGGTTATCGAATTGGACAAAAACACGTACGTGTTTGATGGCGACGGTTTCACCGGTTGCCTTTTCGATTCCTTTATACACGACGCCGAAGCTCCCGCCTGACAAGTTGACATGTCTGTTAGTCCGTGAACACAAAGGCGAAGTACGATGACGAGTTGTACTCACGACCAAGCTCCTCCAACACCTGATAGTGCTCCGCAACGCCCTCGTCTGCCATTTTGTCTCACTGTCGAGCAATGTGCGGCTTCCGTTCGGCGGATGGTTCGGGCGCAGCTTCCCTTCCTCACCAGACAAACGAAGCCGTACGGGTTTGGAAAGCGCAGCGTCCGAGCGTGGAGGCGCCCTAAGGCCTAGGGGCAAGACAAGGTGGGATCAATCCACGAGAGCGATTGCGAAAAAAGGGCGGCAAACCGGTGATGCAGAAAAATAAAAGGTCGACAAGAGATGATGAGGTGCGCGAACCGGGTCGCACGGCCATATAGTAGCTAATGCAGGTTATCTAGGCCCCGGGCGAAGCCCACTGCCTAGTTCGCTTGAGTGATGGTCGTCGGTTGTCTGGGACAGCAGAGGGACAGGGGAGAGAGCTTGGGCCGGCGGCTCCTTTGTTTACAAATCTCCTGAAATGGATAGCTGTGACGGGGGGGTGCTCGCTGGTGGTTGGCTAGCGCGGCGTCGAGGCTCCAGGCGGGTAATTAATGGTGCGGACGGATGCAAGAGTGGGCATGGAAGGAAGAACGAGGCTGCTTCTTTTCTTCGTCGCCGCCGTGCCGCATCGTGAGATGGCCCGGCTTGGTGTGGACGGGAGAAGAAGGGGAGCAAGGCAGAAATAGACACGGCAGATGCAAGTGAGGCGCTGCGTCGACTATGTATGTCCACGAGCCATGTTGTGAAGAATGCAGCGGCAGAATGCATCCTTCACCAGACCAGACTGCGTCCGTGTGCGATCGGCGGGCCAAGCACCAGGCGGCAGAGAAGCAGCTGGGTGGTCTCAAGCCGGTAGGCGTCGGGTGGTGGGCGGTGGGTGCGCTGGAGCGTCACTGGAACGTTGGGCTCGGTGCCAGCCGTTCGTTCCCCCGGCGGCCGGGCACAGCATTGGCTTCGATGTTGGCACCCCTGCGCCCTGGCTAAAGTAGTCTGCGCGCTGGTGCATGCCTAGCATTCTTCAATGGGACTGAATACCGGATTTAATGTCGGTTGCTTGATGGACGGGGTGTTTGGGAAATAGGACTGGAGCAGATCCACCCTGATCGCGCCTGCCAGACAGCTGTGCGGCGACTCACGAGGATAAGGCAGCGACGACTCAGACCACAAGCGCCGGATGACGTCTGCGACTGCAATCCGCCATTGGGCCGCTGCCCAATCAGTGGGTCGTGGACTCGTGCCTCGACTTGCCGGCCTGACAAGCACTGGGATTTGCGGCTCTAGCGCGCTGGGAGCGTGCAAGGGCAGGAAGGTGGGCAGGAGGTGGGCAACATGCAACTGAACATTGTATGCAGGGGCGCCGCTGCCTTGTTGTCGTGGCAACCGCGATTTCCCACTGTTTTCCAGCGGGCCAGGGTTTAATGTTTAGCTCGCCCCTGCTGTGGACGCCGACGCCGTCCCATGTCGACTTTAACGACTCTGGCCTGGTCGATCGCCGATGCTCACCTGCTGTTCGCCATTGCAAACTTACCATGCTCCACGGGCCGTCGCACGGAGAACTCGTTTGACCGACAATTGGCCTTTTACAATTCGCAAGCACACCCGGGCAGGCAAGTGACCACACTTCGCGACCGGGATCTCATTCGTTTTGCCAATCGCCTTGCAGCGTACTTTGCAGCAGCTTCATTCCGCGCCATTCCACGCCATTGCGCGCTTCACCACGTCGCCTCGCGACTTCACGCTGCGTGTCTGGCTGGATTGATCGCCACTCCGCCGACGTCTCATTCTTTGCTTGGAGTTTCTCAGGGACAACAGAGGTCGAGAGATCCCTGACAATGCTGCACAACTGATGTCAGTCACGGACCGACGCGCCTTTTTTTTCATGTTATTTGACGCGAGACTATCACCATCGCCAACAAGCAATTACAATCAACCCGAGCAGCCTGCTTCGAGCGTCCGAACATCACGAACTGGCTCGGCCATCAGGATATGAAACCTGTGTTAGCTCGGCAACAGCCTCATTCAATCTTATTCTTTCAACTATCAGTACGCGCCATCGACATCATCTGCTGCTTTCAAGATGGTGCCAGCACCGTCTGCGCTGCCACCGCGCTTCCCTTGTTGGTGTAGAGCTGTTTATTCATGGGGAGGAGAGGTAGGCGGATTACATGAACCATAATCCCTAAATCCCAATCCCCAACTCCCACCCCCCAAATCACCCCTGACCTGGACGATCCATGAAAAAGCAGTTTGTGTTTTCGAGTGACTAACATCGAAATAGTCAAAACGAGATCTGGGGTTTATGGAGGGAGACTTGATCGAATGTTTAAACGCCGGGGATGGGTCATGGTGGGTTGGCCGTCTTTATCGCGACCGGAGAACAGTTGGCTCATTTCCGTCCAACTTCGTTGAGGTTCTTCCCGAGGAATTCCGTCCAATGACCAGATCCGTGAGCCCGTTGCCCGCAGGCAACACGCACAGCCCCAAAAATATACCTACTAAATCAAAAACGTTCCGCAAACCCTTCGAGGCGTACGTGAAAGCTCCGCATTACACCACTATGAAGACCCCTACATCATATCGCAATCCTCCTGTCTCGGCAGCAGTGCCAGCGCCAGTGCCAGCGCCAGCTGCCGCTCCACCGTCGTCACCTTACCAGCAACGGCCCATGGATCGTCCGACCATCTCTTACCGTAGGTCTGTTCACGAAACCAGTGAAAGAGTCTCCTCCCCATCTCCTGTCTATGGCTATGGGTCTAGGGCTCCATCACCAGTTCCATCTCTGGCTCCTACGTACGTGATGGACCACAGAAGTGCTTCTGATAGAGATGGTGCGCCTCCTCCGGCACCACCTCCTCATAGGCACATGGGTAGCTCATCCCTTGATATGTCAAGACAACCATCAAATGCTTCCTTTCATTCATATTCGCCTGCACCGATGGTACGACACCAATCGAATGCCTCGTTTCATCACTCGTCTCAAACACCTAGACACTCACCCTATGCCACCGACGACGACCAAGACTACCGGTGCGAGTCCAACGGGCAGTACACGCCGATAGACAGGTCACCGCGGCAAGGCTCGACCAACGAACTACACATGACGCCATCTCCACTGCGCGAGGCTATGGATAGTGTAATGGAACAGTTAGATCAGCTTGACGGACTCGGTAGCAGCGATTGGAACGGATACCAGCAGCATGAGCATCAACAAGACGAAAATATGGCAGATCCGTGGGCGCCTGCTTCCTTCGACATTGAGGGACAAACGCCGAGGCGAAAGGAGTCACACCGTGCCAGACCCTTAACTTCCATGGGCTTCTCGAATCATGACGAAGGATACGAGACCTGGAGTGGAGGATCGTCACAAGAAGCGTCTTATCAAAGCGGCCACCATGAAAGAAATCAGGAGTTACCAGTTCTCAGCAATTACGTTGAGCGTATGGAGTCGAGACTACGAAATATGCATCGACACAGTGCGAGCGAATCGATGGCGGAGGACATTGATCTGGATGCAGAAGACAACGACATGCCACCTCCACCACCACCCAAAGGTCAGCCTTATCGAAGGCCAAAGTCCTCAGCCAGTCATGTTGGCGGCCAGCCGAGACAAGTGAGAAATCGCAAATCGTCCTATGATGTCGGCAGAGGGAACGATGCTGGCGGCAGCATTGGCAGAACGCTTACCACCAGGACCACTACCACCAATGCCTCATCTGGAAACCAGAGTCACAGTAGCTCTTCGACACAAAGCAGTGCTCGGACTCTGTGGAGTGGCGTATCCGCCGGCGGCTTCAGCGCAACAAGTGCTGGAAGCATGGCTCGCCAACAGATGCGTGCCCAGAGTGCGATGGACACGCGTGGAGAAGAGTTGGAACGTCCAGACTCTCCCTTTACAGGTGTAACTTATCACAGTAGTCATGCTAGCAATGCGGCTGCTGGACCACCAAGACCTCAAACTGGACCGGAAGACCACATGACTGGCGGTCTTGGAGGATTGGTACAACCGAAAGCTCCGAAGAGGAACATTTTCAAAAAGATATTCGACTCGGCGAAGACGGGTGTCGCAAGCAACAGAGGCAGTCTCGCGGCTGCGTCAATTGCTGGAGGAAGTTCACTCAGGGCATCGCCATTCCACCGGGCCCGACCGGGTACATCGTCTGCCTTGAGCTCCCGAATGACGGCTGTCAGTGGCCCGCCAGACTACGGACTAGACGCGAGTCGCGAGATGGGTGTGCACAAGGGTAGCAGCAGCGTGGACTGGGTCCAAGTCCGTCGTGATATCAACAGGTCTAATTCGCTAAGCAAGGCAGAGGAGAATGAGCGCCAAGACCGTTGTCAGACTCTTGATCAGCCGGTAATGAACCCAGTCGACGAGCTCTATGAAGGAATCGAGGGAGATGAGGGCGCCGACGGCAACCCTGTTCAAGACGCTCTGAACTACCAGTCTATCAATCTGAGCCAGGTGGATAAGAACTCGAGGTTCATTGGGGACATGCCACCTATGACAACCGCGATTCAATTAGCAACCACCTACGTTTGCCGGCCATATAGAAGCGATGTTCAACGGATGCGTGCCATCTTTACATGGGTATCGGAAAAGATCCGTTGGGAGGAAGACTATGAGGGAGAAGTAGACACTCGTCGCGTCATCCAGTCCAAACGGGCGTGTGCCGAAGAGTACGCGGTGCTTGTCATGGAAATGTGTGCTGCTGTCGGCCTGGAGTGTGAAGTCGTCAGAGGCTACTTAAAGAGCCCAGGAGACGTTTCTGACGTCGGCATGATGCCAGTATCCAACCACTGGTGGAATGCCGTCGTTGTAGACAATGAATGGCGGATAATTGACTGCTGTCTAGCGAGTCCTTCGAATCCCAAGCGCGGCCATTATTCGAGTACCACCGGGCCGACGGCAGACTTTTGGTGGTTTCTCGCCAGGCCAACAGAGGCTTGTTGGACGCATGTCCCTGAGCACCACGACCAACAACACATTGTGCCGCCTGTTGCTCACGAAGTCCTGTTGAATCTCCCCTTCACTTGTCCTGCTTTCTTCCGCAACGACGTGGAGATGGTCGACTACAACACGGCTGCTACGAGGATCCAAGACTTGGAAATGGTCCACGTCAAAGTGAACGTGCCCGCCGATGTTGAAGTTGCTGCCGAGGTTGAGGCTCGGGCTTATTCGCAGGATGCAGATGGCGACGTTTTTGAAAGCGGAGACATTGTCACGAAAAGGGCATTGGCGCAGGCAGAGTGGTACAATGGCGTCAAGCGCTACACGATCAAAGCGCTACTGCCAGGAGACGAGGGTCGGGGAACACTGAAGATTTATGCGGGAAAACGCGGCTTGATGCATAGCATCAAGGACATCCCACATCCCCTGGCATTTGCGCTGCCGATTGTCCATAGCGGAGAGAACCCGCCGTACGAATTTGTGACTCGACATCCCACGCCACATGCTCAACGGCACGATATATACGTGGTTCAACCGCAATGCCAGAGACTGGCGCTCAACAACACTTTTGTGTTTGCCATTCGGCAGCACCCGAATCTGGTTGTGCTTGGACCCAACTCGGCACTGACACCAGCCTCAAACCCCGGCCGAACGAGCCCGAATCCGTTTGCACGGCCCAGCTCGGCTATGAGCATGCATGCGTCTAGCATCGGCGGTTCGAATCCCAGTTCTGTGAGCGGCACTGTGGCAGGAAAGAAGCCAGCCAAATTGGCAATCCAGACGCCAGGTGGCAAGATTCTTCGTCTTATGAGGAAAGAAGATCGAAAGGGCTTTGCAGTGGGCGGAAAAGGGTTTTTCAGCGACGAGAGCGTCAGTGACGGAGGCACGTGGGAAACCATTATCAAATGCTCTGAAAGAGGCATGTGGAGAGGTCTGGTCCTGGCTGATCGGACAGCGAGATGGTGTGTCTTTGCCGAGTGGGTTTGCGTGGGCTGACAAGAGCGGGAAGGGAAGTCGCCCAGGGAGACAGGATATTGACAATTTTTATGAAACAAAAACGAACAAAAGCACTGGGCGTAATTCGAGCTATGGTCTCGTTGCATGTATTGTGAGGGAAAAACGGCGGGGAAAACACGGTCATGATTGGCGGCGTTTGGGGATTTTTTTTCCTTTTTCTATTTTTCTACTTTTCTACTTTTCTTTTTCTTTGTCGTTTTTCTTTATTTTTCTTTCCTTTTTTTTTTTTTTTTTTTTTTTTTTTTTTTTTTTTTTTTTTTTTTTTTTTTTTTTTTTTTTTTTT
>SRPT01000237.1:0-38457 GCA_018360205.1 Claviceps digitariae
GCGCCAAGGGAAAGAACAAAAAAAAAAAAAAGAGAGAGAGACCACGCCTCGATTGGCACGCATCTCCCACCGATCCTCAATCATCTTCTCCCGCCCCATCCCTTGCCTTCAGCGACACAAGACCAGGAACAGGAACAGCAAACAGCACAATGGCGTCCAAGGCGATGTGGGAGGTTGATCCTGAGACCAGGTCCAAGGTATGCCCAAGAGAGTCCCAATCTTCTGTCTGGCACCGGCAGTCACATACTCGTCATGTCGTCGCACTTTCTTTCCCCCTCCCGATATTCCCCGCCGATTGCTCATTCAGCGCCCCGTGTCTAGCTCGCCGCTCTTCAAAAAGAATCGAAAAACAACCTTTGCTGTGACTGCGGCGCCCCATCGCCACAATGGGCGTCGCCCAAGTTCGGCATCTTCATCTGCCTCTCGTGCGCAGGCGTACATCGTGGACTCGGCGTACACATCTCATTCGTCCGAAGCATCTCCATGGATGCCTTCAAGGCGAGCGAGATTGAACGCATGCGACTGGGAGGCAATGAGGGCTGGAAGAAGTTCTTTGAGGAGCACGAGGACACGCAGATGCGAGGCATGACCTGGGACGACGCCACCATTGCCGAGCGCTACAGTGGGGAGGTTGGCGAGGAGTGGAAGGAGAGGCTGTCGTGCAAAGTCGAGGGGAGAGATTATGTCCCGGGGGAGAAGAAGAAACCGGCCGTGGCGGCTTCGTCCTCACCTGCTGCTGGTGCACCAAGATCCGGCGGCTCGAGAGTCGGCACACCGCTGAGCCACTCGACAAGTCGAAGCCAGAGTCCTGGTCGAATGAATGGCGGACCCGGAGGCAAAGTCAAGGTGGACGACAAGTATTTCTCCAAGTTGGGAGCTGAGAACGCGTCGAGGTCCGAGGACCTTCCTCCTAGTCAAGGCGGGAAATATGCTGGTTTTGGAAACACGCCTGGGCCGTCAGCAGCGGCGAGCCAGGGCGAAATTCCCAATTTGGAGGAACTTCAAAGGGATCCCGTGGCGGCCTTGACCAAGGGATTTGGATGGTTTGCCTCGACATTGACCAAGACGGCCAAGACGGTAAATGACGGCTATATTCAGCCGACCGCGAAGCAGGTATGTTCTCTCTCTGATTCTCTCTCTTTCTCAACGATGCTTGTTTTCTGTGACCTTCAACCTTTGCGCCATACTCCCTTCCTGCCTGATCGACAAGTATAGCTGACATGTTCTCAATAGATCGCAGAAGGTGATTTCGCCAAGCAAGCCCAACTTACAGCTGCTCAACTCGCCAAACAGGCTCAGCTGGCCGGTAAATCCGCCCAAGACGGCTTCACTCGTTTCGTCGAGGGCAACGACGGGCCCCAAAGGAGACATGCGCCCCTTGACGAGAGCCGCAAGGACTTTTGGGACGATTTTTCTAGTTTGGCAGAGCAGAAGAAGCAAACTAGCAGCTCGATTGGCACCAGCGCCATGGGGGTAGGCAAAAGAGGCGGAGCGGGAGGTCCAGCGGCCAAGAAGCAGGATGATTGGGATGATTGGTGAGCGGAGTTGTTTTCGGGGGTGCAGTGAGTTGTATTTTCTTTCTTTCTTTCTTTCTCTTTTCTTTTTATTTTTTCGTTTTCTCTATTTTTTTTTCCCGGGAGAAGTGTAATAAAATAGTATCAAGCATCTGTTCTATATCTCCGCAGCCGCACCCGCATCCGCAGCAAACTGCAAACGTCCCAGCAGCGGCTGCCCGAAACATGTGAGCCCTGCTGAATGGGCACTTCAAGTCGACATGGATATGTTGACGTCCATTTTGCAACATGTACTTGCACAAAACTGGTTTTCTAAATTAGATTGCTCATCATCATCCTCATGCTTAGCTATAGAGACGAAGAAGTGTGATGCGGGTGACGATGTATTTATCTACGTGTATTTGTATTTTATTATTTTATTTAATGTTACACCTTTATTTGTTTTTCTGTCGGTGCTATGGCTGTTTTATTATAGCATTATTCTTCTGTTCTTGTGTCTATCGTTGTGTTGTCCCCGCCATCGTGAGGAAGGCTGAAGCTCGTCTGCGCATCTCGGCTGTCTGCATCCCCTTGACAGCGCGAAGGTGAAGGCGCGCATCGGGTCGCGGATCCACCACACCGCGCCGGTGCACGCAGGATGCTTGCACTTTATTAGTTGTGAGAAAAGATGTATCGCTTATAATAGAAGAAGGCTACTAGGACATTACTAAAGTTCCTACATAAGGATAAGTATCTTAACTGAATACAGGTAATTTCGAACATTGTGCCATACAATTTTGGGGGAAACGTGTTACGGACCGCTGTGCATCACGTGACTCAATCACCCCAGGTTGCAGCCGGTCGTAGCCGGTAGCGCAGGCCGACCCGCCGGGGCATCTTTCATGACGACAGGCACATGCAGCTGGATCAAAACCTCTTTTCCGCGTCCATCACGAGCTATTGATTCCTCGCATCGCCATGTCTGCTCTGAGGATCCTGGTCCCCGTTAAGCGGGTGATTGACTATGCTGTATGAGAACCGTCATATCCCTTTGAACAAAACCGCTTTCGCAATCCTTGCCGTTTTTTTCCCTCTCTTTTCCCTCTCTCTCTTTTATTTACAAAAATAAAAAAAAGAAGCATCTCCCTTTTGCTCAGATAAAGCTAACAAAACCCCCTTTTAGGTCAAACCCCGCGTCAACAAGGCCCAAACGGCCGTCGAAACCGCCGGCGTCAAGCACTCCATGAACCCATTCGACGAACTCTCCGTCGAAGAATCAGTGCGCATCCGCGAAAAGAACCGCCACCCAGGCGGCGTCCAAGACATATGCGTCATCTCAGCCGGCCCCCCCAAGGCGCAAGATGTGCTGCGGACGGCCATGGCCATGGGCGCGGACCGCGCAATCCACGTGGAGATCAAGGACGGCGAAGACCTGGAGCCCCTCACGGTGGCCAAGCTCCTCCAGAAGGCCGCGCAGGAGCAGCAGAGCAACCTGGTCATCCTGGGCAAGCAGAGCATCGACGACGACGCGGCGCAGACGGGCCCCATGCTGGCCGGGCTGCTGGGCTGGCCGCAGGCCACGCAGGCGAGCAAGGTTGAGTTTGGGCAGGACGATTCCGTCACGGTGACTAAGGAGGTGGATGGCGGGGTGGAGACGATTCGGGCGAAGCTGCCGATGGTGATTACCACGGACTTGCGGCTCAATGTGCCGAGGTATGCGAGCTTGCCGAATATCATGAAGGCCAAGAAGAAGACGTTGGAGAAGAAGACGTTGCAGGATTTTGGGCTGGATAACGTGAAGAGGCTCAAGGTTCTGAAAGTCACGGGTGCGTTTCTCCCTTCCTTTTGTGTCTTCTTCTTTTTTTTTCCCTTAACCTTTCTCTCGCCTCCTTTTTTTCCGCGTTTTTTTGTCTTCTCCTTCTGTCTTTCTTTATTTCCTGGTTGCTTTTCACAGCCTGGATACTGCGATGTGTTCTTCTTTCCACTTTTGTGCCAGTTTCGTGGACTAGTATTCTCTTTTTTTCAACACTGGGGTTTATATGCAAACGTGGCCCTTGTGCTAACGATGCGCCGTACAGAACCCGCGCCGAGACAGGGCGGCGACAAGGTGGAAAATGTAGACGGCTTGATTGGCAGGTTGAAGCAACTGGGCGCGCTATAGATCTGTTGAGGGGCTAGAGTAATGGGAGTATAGAAAGGAAATGTACACGGGATGGGACTGGAGCGTATCGTGTCTGAAAATGCCTGAGAACAACATTGGACCGGGATGCGGATATCTTGGTAGTATGTGATGTGTATGTTGAAGAGGAAAGGAGAAGGGACTGCAATTGGCGGGCTTGGGTAGGCATGGCTTTGTATCTGGAAGGTGTTTGGTCTGGTCGGACTGAATGTCAGCCAGCCAGTGGTTCAAGGCAAGCCGTCACGATGATGGGTTGGCAACGCGGGGTGATTGATTGTGCTTGCGTGGGCTGCTGCACGGGGATGCAATGCAATTGCTGCATGCATCGTTGGCCAGATGGTATTGTGCATGTCCATACACATGTGGTGGTTGAGGGTCTCGCTTGTCGTGCACGCACCACACATCAAGATCAAATGTCCACGACAATCTGTACCAAGTCTACCAAGTACCTTGCAGGAGTCAGGACAAGATAGCAGTGCGCGTAAGGCGGCGCGGCCGCGTGCATCGGCCCCCCTCGACCCCCGTCGACCCCCTTCGACCAATCAGTCTGCACGGTTTGTCAGGACTCGCGACGTCAAACGTCCAACCAGACATGCGCAGTGCCCCAGTCTGTGCCGATCAGTACATGTAGCTTTTTTTTTTCTTCCCGTGGGCGTCGCTCTCCTTCTTTTCACTTCTTCCCCCTCCACGGTCAGTCCAGACATCGCATCCTCACGTCACACCAATTTTGCAAAGCAAAAATCCCACAAACTCCAAACCACAAACCACAATCCGCAAACCTCTGCTCAATTCCATCTCCAACGAGTGCTCTTGCACCCCGACTCCTTTAGCTCGTTGAACAGCTTGTTGTGAATCCGCCCTTATGAACGGGCGCCCTTCCGTCTTCACCTCTCAGGTACGTGTGCCGCAATCGGCTTGGTCTCGCCATGTCATTTTTTTTTCTCCTTTCTCTCCCGCTCGCTCCTACGACGGACGACCTGCGATCCACAAAGAGGACCCTCGCTTCCGAGGCGGTAACGCCCAACAATCTCTGTCGCCACCACTGCCTGTCTCGCTTTGGCTTCACTGGATTTTTTTTTTTTTTTTGATTCCTTTCTGCTCTTCACAATTCGAACCATTACTGGCACTCGCTGTTTCACATCTCTTTCCCATTGCCTTCGTTGATATGGATGATCACCACTCTTTGCATGCATACTGACGCCTTCTCTTTTTTGTAGGATTATCTGTCTGGTTCGTTTTCATCACCGCCAATGGACACTTTAGTCCCCAACTGCAAGATTCATTCTGACCATGCTGTTTTTTCTTCACTTAGACCACCTCTGGAAGTCTCAATCATCTTAGATTGTCTTTCCTAGAACCGAGACCCACCTTCTTTCCTTTGCTGTCTTTTTAAAAAAAAATTACCTCACGATCAATTCCCCACTCAATTGCCATGTTCTCTCGTCTCGCAAGCAACTTGGCTAAGCCGGCTGTCAAGTCCGCGGCCCTTCGCAGCCAGGCTCGATTCGCTTCCCAAAAGACGTCTGGAAGCCTTGGCAGAAAGGTTCCTTCCAACTCGTCCCGCGCCACCGCCCCTGTCGAGTCGTTGCCTGCCACCCTGACTATTCGGGACGGTCCCGTTTTCAATGGCAAGGCCTTTGGTGCCAACGCCAATGTCTCGGGCGAGGCTGTCTTCACCACCTCGCTCGTGGGTTACAGCGAATCCCTGTCTGACCCGTCCTACCGTGGGCAGATTTTGTGCTTCACCCAACCACTGATTGGCAACTATGGTGTACCTTCGACCGAACGTGACCAGTACAACCTGCTCAAGTACTTCGAGTCTCCCCACCTCCAGTGTGCCGGAGTCGTCGTATCCGACGTGGCTCTTCAATACAGCCACTGGACTGCCGTAGAGAGCCTCAGCCAGTGGTGCGCTCGCGAGGGAGTGCCTGCCATCTCCGGTGTTGATACTCGTGAGATTGTGACATATCTCCGTGAGCAGGGCTCCTCGCTTGCCAGAATTTCTATTGGCGAAGAGTATGACGCCGATGAGGACGAGAGTTATATCGACCCTGGCCAGATCAACCTTGTCAAGCGCGTGAGCACCAAGGCACCTTTCGTCGTCGAGTCTCCAGGGGCCAACCTGCATGTCGCTCTGATTGACTGTGGCGTCAAGGAGAACATTATTCGCAGCTTGGTCAGCCGTGGCGCCTCCGTCACTGTCTTCCCCTACAACTACCCCATTCACAAGGTGGCTGACTACTACGACGGTGTCTTCATCTCCAACGGTCCTGGTGATCCTACGCATTGCCAAGAGACTGTCTACAACCTTGCCCGACTGATGGAGTCCTCTTCTATCCCCATCATGGGAATCTGCCTGGGCCACCAGCTCCTGGCCCTGGCTGTTGGCGCGCGCACCATCAAGCTCAAGTACGGCAACCGCGCTCACAATATTCCTGCGCTGGACTTGACGACTGGTCAATGCCACATTACCAGCCAGAACCACGGCTATGCCATTGATGCGAGCACCCTGCCTAGCGACTTCCAGGAATACTTTGTCAACCTGAATGATGGCAGCAACGAGGGCATGATGCACAAGACGCGACCCATCTTTTCCACCCAATTCCACCCGGAAGCCAAGGGTGGTCCTATGGACAGTGCCTATCTCTTTGACAAGTATTTGGATACCGTCCGACTTGCCAAGAGCACTGCCAAGGTCTACAAGGACAACACGCCTACTGAGTTTATGCTGAATGTTCTCAGCAAGGAGCGAGTTGGCGTGGAGCCCACTCCTTTGGCCAGTGCCGCGTAGAAGGCATTACCAATGTTGTTTTGCAAGCGAGGGAGGACAGCGTTTTTTTGTTTTCGGTCTTTTTTTTTCATCTTTTTTTTTGAAGGGCTTATTGTTTATTTTTTAAACATTCTTTTGGATGAATGAGAATGATCCTGACAGTGATTTAAAATTGTTGAATGAGATACTCCTCACAGAACCATGGCAAGGATGCTAAGGGATGTGTTTATACAAAAGTTGACATGTATTCTCCCGAGCCGTGAGGCGTGACACGTGAGGCGTGACACGTGAGGCGTGACACGTGAGGCGTGACACGTGAGGTGGGGTGACGTATAACGTGAACTACCTAAGAAAGGCCACCTTTCATATCCTGCATGCAACCTGCAAGGCTGAATAGACGTAATCATACAATGTAGAGTTACTGGATCAAAACCAGCCAATTTCTTCCGCCGTTTGCGTGAGAGAAGATGACGAAAAAGATGACGAAAAAAAAAGAAAGAAAACCATAGAAGAACCCAATATAAGGTAAAATACATTCCGCAAAGCCCTTTGTTGCCGTTGGGCAAAATCGGCGATGCCGTGTGATGCCGCCGTACCTGTGTTGGTCGTGGCTTGTTTGTGTTGTTGGATAGCAGTGTAGCTATGGCAGATGAAGGAGGAAGTAGAAAAAAAAAAAGAAGAAGAAATAGGAAGAAATAGAAAAGAAGAAAGAAAAAAGAAAAAAAGAAGAAAAAGGAAAAAGAAAGGAAAAAAAAGAAGAAAAAGAATAATTAGAGAAAAAAAAAATTAAAATCAGGACCTACTATTTCCGTAAAAGATGTATAAAAAAGACATGCACCCACTCATATCGTCTTGCACATGCCCGACATCCACGGGACGTACATACATATGTGAGTCGTTGCGTGATAGAACAAGTAGACCAAGTTGCGAAAGACAGTGCAAGACAGTGTGTGTCTGACTAAAAACCTCAACGTCGTTGTGTTTGGTTCGGGTGCATTCCAGGGGTGGCTTTCTGGCGGGTGGTGACGTGTTGGGGAGGAGACGATGATATGGTGTGTTGAGATAAGAGACCACCTCGACTATGTGGCCTTTTTGCAAGTGAGCCGGGTAGGGAAGGGGGTTCACGGCTGGTCTGGTCATGCATGTACTTGGTCTTAATATCTCCTCCGGCCGGGGTCTTCGCGGCCGCCGCCAGGAATGTACCTATCACTTCTGGGTCGGAAACCACCACCGCCGCCGCCGCCGCCGAATCTACCTCCGCGTCTGCCGCGAGCATCGCTTCTGCCGCCGGCGCGACCACCGCCCCTTTCTCGGTGCGGGGGCCGGATGCCCTCGAATATTTCGCGGCCGCGGTCGACAAACGAGGCGGTGTCTTCAAAGGAGTATCTGTTGATTTCGCGACCGAAGGGTCTGTTATCACGGGCGTAGTAGGAGCGCATGTTGGAGATGCGCTTCTCGACTACGTCTTTGGAGACAAATGTGTAGGAGATGGTTGGCTTGGCGTGCGTGTGTCGTTCTTGGCTGGGCGGGTAAAGAGAAGGGTTGGTGGCTGCTGATGGTGGTGGTGGTGGTGGTCTGCGATGATGTCCGCTTCCTCTTGGGCCGGTGGGCGGGGGTATGTTGGTGCTGTCAGAGTAGCCGCGTGGGCCTAGGGGGGCGGAATTGACGCCGCGGTCGGGAGGGATGATGGTGCTGGCAGGTGGTAGGGCAGGGCGTGCGTTCAGCGAGGAGGAGGAGGAGGAGGAGAGGGATGTTGAGACGAGGTCGGCGTGGATGGTGCTTCCGTCGGCGGAAGGCGTGTAAGTGACTTCCCAGCGGGTGGCGGGCCGTCTGTCCCCCGTGTCTTCCATGGCGATCCACGGATCCATCTTGTCGGGTGGTATGAAGTCAATGTGCAGTGCCTTTCGATTGCTCTCGTTGGGCCATACTCGGCCGTGGAGCAGCTGGCGGACGCGAGAGGCGGCCGAGACGGATGACAGCTCGATCAGGGCGTGCGTGCGGATGAAGTCGAGGTGGAACTTGGTCACGGTGTCGTCGTCGGGGGTGCTGCCGGGCGTGGCGGCCAGAGCCACGATGTGAGCTCGGAGATCGGCTGGACGGAGGGGCCGCATGAGGTTGTTGATGTACAGGGCTGATGTGGCGGGGTGGATGGACGGCTCGACGTGGCGATCGTAGTCAATGTCTGGGACGGGGGCAGAATGCTGCTCCTGCTGCTCGACGGCAGAGGGAGACGTGGCGCGCGCTCGTTTCCTGGCAATGTCTTGTTCTAGAGGCACGGGGCTGGCGGACCGGCGTTTGCGCTTTTGCGCCTCGAGCGGCGCTTCGACAGACGCAGATGTAGATTTGGACGCGGGTTCGGGTGCGGGTGCGGGTTCTGCGTGAAATTGAGGAGGGGAGGGATTGTCGTCGTGTCGAGGTTCTGCGTTCTCCATGTTGACGTCTTGGTCTTGCGCTGTCTCTAACGACGTGGTCGTGGTCTTAATCGTGGCTGAAGCGCTGTCTTGGGATGGAGCTTCGTCGGCTGTTGACTCTGTGATTGGTTCTGACGATACTTGGTCCAGTTGCGTGGCTGCGTCCGGCTCCGTCACTTGTTCAGTCACTTGTTCCGTCACTGGCTCCGACTCTGACTCCAACTTTTGCTCTTGTTTCTGCTTTTGTTGTTCTGGTTCTGCTTCGTGGGCGTCCTCCTGTTCGTGCTCTGGCTCCGGCGGAGGAGACATGTCCTCACGCTGGGGGAGAGTCCCCTCGGCGACGCTTGAACCATCAACAGCCTCCACCTCGTGCGCAGCTGCTCCCACCACGTCTGCGCTAGTCGTTCCACTTCGACCCGGATCCTCGTGATGCGCCGCATGATTGTCTTCGCCGTCGACAGTCTGGGATGTATCGTCGTGTGCTGCCGAATCGGAGCCATGACTGGAAGGCTCTGCCTGCTCTGCCGGTTCTGCCTCTTCTGCCTCCTCCGCCGCATCAGATTCTTCCAGTCGCGCCACGAGCTCCATCTTCAGTCCTGCCTGCGGGAGGCCCCGCCTCTTAAGCTCGGCCTTGAGATTCACAACCTTGAGTTTCGCCCATTCTGTCATTTTTTTTTTCTCTTTCTTTTGTACTATTCGTTTTTCCTCTCTCTTTCTCTTCGCCCTTTCTTCACTCTAGTGAAGAATTAGTGAAGAATGAAGGAATCGAGAATGGCTTTATGTGCGTGGGCGCGGCGAAAAATGATTTCGTAAACTGATTCACTGCTAGCAAAGCCGGCGTTTGCTCAATCGCCCCTGAATGACGTTGTACACAGATCGCTAGGAACGCCCCGGCGCGACAGAAGAATCGTGGGATAGAAAAGATGGAGATGGAAATCGCAGGGGTCCTGATGGAGGAGAAGGCGGTTCAATAGCGTGCAAGTATGGATGATGAGTGTCGCGAGGCTCGATTGTCATGATAGGGATGGTTGCGTGGTTGACTAAAAACATGAGATGCGATGGAAAGGTTGACCAAAAAGAAAACTGGCGCGACGACGCGCAACGGCAGCAGGAAAAATGTGGAGATTTGGACGAATTGATGGATGGCGCCGCGCCAAGATGTGGGAGGGAGTTGTGGACCGTGCAGGATGGATGTAGGTCTAGGTACCTCGTACCTGGTGGTATTTAATGAGGCATCTTTGTTCTTTGTACATGTCAAGCAGACCATGCGTTTCGAGCTGTGAATGTCATGTCTGGGAAGGGTATCGATTTATGATTCCACAATCAGGACTTGTCTCATCCTCACAAAACACCATTTTGGACGTTGTTTTCTCATCAATCATCTAAACAGAAAAGAACAACAACGAAAAAAAAGCCCTCATCTAAGATAAAAAACCCTAAAACAACGAGGAGCTTCCAATGGAGAGCCACATGATTGGCGCCCCCTAAATATACGTCTCTCTCCGGTGCAATATCAGCCTGCGTAACGTGATCCAGCAAATGGCGATTTGAATGGTCCTGGAGGCCGGTTTCAAAACAAATTATTAGCCTTAGAAAACAAGAGTTTTTTTTTTTTTTTTTTTGAAAGTGATGGTCGATGCTGCTTTGAACGAATAAAAGTGCCATACGTACGTCGCCACACATCCCAGACTCAAACCCGCTACAGTCATGTTGATAATGAGCTTCTCGTTGGGCGATTTGTTGTCGTCCAGATTATTGGCGAAGTAGTTGAAGTTGCTCTCGCTGTCGGCCCACCATTGCCGAAACAGACCCAAGCAAAGGACGGCGATGCCAAATCCGACGGTGATGACCACCCCAATGACCATTCTAAAGCGGGAGCGGAAGTTCATGTACTCAAAGCGTGAGGTGGAGAGGCTGAACTGCAGGATAGACCAGATGATAACGCAGGCCGCCTTTTTTATGCGTCAGTACGAACTGGACAGTAGTAAGAACCCCCCCCCCCGCTCTTCTCTCTCTTTAAAAATAAAATAAAATAAATAAAGAACAAACGTGTTTGAGAGAGCAACATACCGGAGGCCCAAGTATCCCAATGAGAAAAACCCCCGAGTGAGCAGCGCTGACACCGCCAAGCGCCAAAATCACAATACACGCCAGCGTCGACAGAATACGCAGAGCCAAGTCCGTGTTGCGCAACGCCAACAACGACGACGTTGGCTTTACCGACGTCTTTGGTTCGCCGCTCATTTTGGCTTTTGGCTCTGTAAAACAAGAGTCAAAAAGCGCACAGTGTTGAGTGTGTCCTGGTGTGATTTCTCTCGTCTGTCGACGGTTGGGAGAACTTGAGATCAAGCGGAAGCTTCAAAATCCAGCTCCTCTGCACTTCGGGGCGTGCTTTGTACATAATTGACATATTGGGTAGTCCGGAGAGTAGATGAAGAATTCTCCATCCAAGATGGGCCAATGCCGACTACGTGAGCACATGGCGTTAGTCTCTCCCCGTCTTGCTGGCATGACGTCAATGATAGGCCATTTTCTCAGCGAGCGACTACGAAGCTACGACAGATGGAGGATGGAGATGGGCCGTGACTCCATCTCGTACGCCAATAATTCTGTGGGCGAGGCTGGTAAGTGCCGCGGCCTGGCCTTGTAGCTTGATGGCCGTGCGCCAATAAAGGAGGGGAAGAGAAAAAGAGGGAAAAGATTAGTAGAAAAGAAGAGGAGAAGAGAAGGGGAGAAGAGGATGAGAGAACGTCGAATCGTGAGAGCGGGTCCAAAGTCCAAGCATCAAATGTCATGACACGTGATACCAGCCCGCCTCTTTTGGCACTTACGACGTCTGCTCCATTGACCGTCTGGCCTCGAGCTGGTATCATGGCAGATGCCCGGCTCGACGACCACTTGTTCGTCACCACCGTCACCAACTCACGGGCATCGTCGTCCATGCTCATCCTCCCTGGCAAATACGACAATCCAAAAGACTACACCGACCATCTTTGTGACTTTGTTTCCACGCCTCTCGTCCGCCAGATCACGGGGGGCATCCACGTCAATGATGCCTTGATCCACGACGCATGGCAGAAGCTGCCGCAAGAATGGACCGCCTGGTGGTCTTCATGGCCGGACTATCGTCTGGCTCAGCAGCATCTCATAGATAGCATCGACGAAGATGCTGGGCTACACTCAAAAGAAGATCACGGCATCGAACCAGCGCCAGAGTCGTTGACCACGTGGCTGGATACCTTGAAGTCGCTCGCACTTCCGCGAACGCAGCGTCCAGGACCATCCATTCTCCTCCCTGAAGCCCTGTCCTTGCGCATGAAAACGAAGAAGACGGCCGAGGTGTCCAGAGCAGTGGCCTACATTCACGGCGTCTGCCAGCACAAAGGCATCACTCGAATCATCGACATGGGTTCCGGACAGGGCTACCTCTCCATCAACCTCGCCTACCTGTTCCCCCACCTGCGCGTTCTATGTATTGACGGCAGCCAAGCTCAGATTGCGGGCTCGCAATCCTTTGCTAGCTCCTTGGGCATACCGGAGAGCAGGTTAAAAGCCATGGTCCGCTGGATAGACGGCGGCCCAGCTCTAGCCGCCACGCTTGAAGAATGGGCCGATGGAGAAAAGTGCATGCTGGTCGGCCTGCATGCCTGTGGGAGCCTCACGGAACACATGTTGCGATATTTCACGACAGTTGCGTGCATCGACGCCATTGCAGTCATAGGCTGCTGCTACAACCATATCATGCCCAGATCGCCAAGCCACCCTACCGGCTTCCCCATCAGTGCAACGCTGAGACAGCGCAGTGTCATGCTAAGTCCCACGGCGCTGATGACGGGATGTCAGTCCCCGAACAACTGGAAGAAACCAGACGCGCAGACCGACCCAGCCGAGTCTTCTGCCTTCAGCAAACGCCGTCTCTATCGAGTCATTCTCGAAAAGATTTTTCACGACAAGGGCGTGGAAATCCGCACTGCTGATGGCGAGAGACCGATCTGGGGTACGCGAAAGGGAGATTTGGCTACCTTTACCACGTTTGCGCATCGCGCAATGGACTGCCTGCGCATTGAGCGGAGTACGATTACCACAGCCGAACTGGCCGCCTATGAAGAACGATACGGGAAATGTCAGAGCCAGATTGCCATTCTGTGGACATTGAGCGTGCTATGCTGCAAGGTCGTCGAGAGCGTCATTGCCATGGATCGGTTCTGGTTTCTCCAAGAAGAGGGCGCACACGCAGTGGATGTTGTGCCCATTTTTGACGTCAAGGTTTCGCCGCGAAACTTGATGCTCGTTGCTGAGAAGGACTGACAAGAAGAGGTCATTTTGTAAATTTGCGGCGTCAAAAAGTCGCGCTGGGCTTGTGGGAAAAGGGTCTTCTTGAGAGTACTTTGCTCGGATATATAGGTGAAGAAAACCATGAGTGGGAGAAAAGGGGAGGTTTTGTAATTTTGGTGAAACTGCTGTTTTACAAAAACGTGACAAGGTGTAAATATACCACTACTGGCGCAGCAATCATGTAAACCACCATCGTGGCAGAGGCATCTCGTGTGTATACACAAGACACTGTCGGGAGCTTGGACAGACTTACCCGAGCGCAAGACAGGGTAAAGGTCGACTCAAGAAAGCTTTTCTGCTTCAAACAATAGTTCCCTTTTCTATCTTTTAATGATATAGTCTTTACTTATTTACTAAACGAGGTGCCCAACCCCATTTAGACCTATTTGTCAACGACCTTGCGTGCCATCCGCCCCAAGACACAGCATCCTCGTCTCCAAATTCGTTTAGCTCATACAACACATCTCAATCACGAATCTCCTAGAACGTCCCATGCCATGGCGAATCCTTCTCTCCTGCAGCAACACATGTCCTCCCAAACAATCACATTCCGATTCGTGATTATCTGCCCAATCACCAAGTACATACTTGAGGGGCGTTGATATTTTAAATAAACATTTACCTAAACTCGTGAAGAAAGATTTTAGCATATAAGATCGAGAAACGCAACGACAAGCGGCTGTTTCAGCATGTTATATGAGCTTTCCAGATAGCTATGTTGCAGCCGTGAAATGAATACTTCCTGATTATAGTCTTATCTACAACTTTCGTGACTTCACCGCACCGTCTTGAATTTCAAACCCGGTTCTGCTCCTCGGTCTACAGTAGTCGTAGGAGCATCGTATATCAGAGCTGTGCCGACCTGCGCTCACCGCTCATTTCCTCACGATCCCACGTACATGGTCCCCTATTCTTCCCATGGCAAGCAACAGCGTACCTTCAAGTTGACCTTGCCGGTTCAATTTACCATGTAGTTCGGACGCCACATATTAGCCTTCGATATCCTTTGATACTAGCTGTTTCCGGCGACACGCTTGGCTTGAACTAGGCAAGTACAGGCTCCGGCCCGTTGTGCTACGGCTAAAAAAGGCAAATCATGTATTAGACTATACAGGCTCGTGATTGGAGTATAATCCGACTTTATGCTCTTCCAAGCACACGAGACTGTAGACTCTACAGTGTCGCGAAGCCCTCTTGTATCAAGTACACACACTCAATGCAAGAACAACAGAACAGCAGATTGTTTGCAATTTGATTTTCATTCTTATCTTATGCAGCGATACTGCCTATGGATTGTTCCAAACAGTACAGACTGGCTACTTTATGGCTCGTCACTCAAATGTGAAGAGCATGTCTGAGCCATGAACCAAGACCACGTCGTTGGTGCCACGGGCGTTAAAGTCTACTGCCATGGTGCTGGCCATCATCTCGACCTTGACCAGGGCGCCTGCGTCAAAAGACTCTCCCGCGGCGACGTAGAAGACAGCTTGAGGCTGGATCTGGTATTTGACGTTGGGGTAGGGCATGAAAGAGCCCATGGCGGTTTTGATGTTGCTGTCCTTTGAGGACGCAATGCCAATAAGAAGGTTGTCTAAAAATAAGAGATTAGCTTTTGAATTGCTCAATTGTTTTGCAATATAGATTGGAATCTCTCTCTCTCTCTCTCTGTCAACTCTCTTCGAAGAAACACGTACTGTCTTTGGAATCCTGCATTGTAAACTCATTCCCCGGCTGGTAGCTTGTATCAACCTGAAAGCTGCCAAGCTTGCCCTCACCAGGTGTGGTGGGAGGACCATAATCGCAAGCAGACTGGTCATTGACAATCAGGTTCACCGTCGAGCCCTTGGTGACGTTGGCCCCGTTCTTGGCCCCCAAGCTGATGGGAACGGACTTGCTAATGGTGATACTGCCGCCCGCCGCGGGTGAGCCATCGAAGCTGCCGCAGACGGCATAGTAGTTTCTCGCGACGTCTAGCATAGCTGATCCGCCATTGGGCGTGTTGTTGGCCACCTTCATGACATTGCTCCAGAGGGAACCGTAGCTGCCGCCGGAGACGACAGGCTGAGCGGAGAAGAAGTGGTAGTTTTGCTTGCCTCCCGTCTCGTTCTTGATGGTGATTTTGTATGAGTTGGGCATTTTGAAGGTATTTCTCAGGTGAGAAGTGTATGAAAGACGAAGAAGAACAGAGAAAAAGTAATAGCAAGATTCAAGAATGAAGAGTTGTGTGTGTGTAAGAGTTCTGAATCATGTGTGTGTGAGTCGATGAGAAGGACAAGCAAGTGATGCTTTGTGCAAGAAACTTGCTGACCTTTTTATATTTTTTTTTTTCGGTCCTGTCTCAAGGGATACTGACTCCTTCGTGGCCTTCTTGAATAGTGACGAGAACTTCAACATACTGAAAGCCAAGACACCATGACTGATGGCGGTGCATAGTGGTCCACGAAGATGGATTGGGAATATCTTGGCGGAGCTGTCGTTGCCACCGGCCTAGCGTTTCGGTAGTCGAGTGATGGTGGCTGAAGCTGAGCTGAGCTGAGCTCGAGGATTTTCCCTCTTCCTTTCTTCTTCTTCCTGCCCCCATTTTCGGTTTGTTTTTCCTTTCCCGAAAGAGAAAAAGGGAAAAGGAAAAAAAAAAGGAAAACAAAAGAAAACAAAAGAGAGGCGCATGATATTCACTGACAAGGACAAATCATTTGATGGCATTTAAAGTTTTTGGCCAGCCACACGACAAGATAAGACGCCTCCATCCCCGCGCATATATGTCATTGACCCCCTGCATATTGAACCGGGAGACTATAAACCCGCATACCAGTGCAGTTCTAGTCGACCACGACAAACCACGTGGAACTCGGGCGGACACCCAATGGTTCACATTTCATCGTTCAATATTTGTCCATTCTTTGCTTTTCACCTCTGTTGTCTTTCCTGCATCATTGCCATCCCCTCTTTGCGTTTTGGATCCCTCCTCATTGCCATCGAACCCCTCTTCTCTCCCAGTGCCCCCCCAGTCGTCCTCTCCTAGATACCACCAGCCAGCCAGCTAGCTATGTCCTCCCCAGGAAAAGCAAGCTATTCCCTGACCATTCGCAACAAAAATAGCTTGCCACAGAGCTATTCCCTCATCAATCACCCCCCGCAGGTCAAGCCAACGCCAGAAGATCTCGTCCCACACGCCCTGCTTGTCGCGAGACTCGTGCCCGCCTTGACTGGCACCGCAACACTCGTCATCCAGAGCGACTGCTTCTACGCCATCTGCGGGACCATGTATCAGGACGAAGCCGCCAAGATGTACGTCATGGACAGGCAGTCCGTCTCGTTGGGCAGTCGGCCGCGCAGCGGCGTGGCCAAATCATCTGGCACGACTGCCGTTCTCAATGTCGAGTCCGGGAGTCTTTCTTTCCGGCGATGGAATGGCCCAGGCGACGACGCTGGCAACGACGGCGCGTTCTGCCTGCAGACGGAAAAGACATTTACGCTGGAAGAGGCTAAGAACAGTATGTTTTTTTTTTGTATTCTCTCTTGTTATGCTTTGCGAGGGCGGGTACTGACCCGGTCGGTTCCTTTTTTTTTTAACTTTTGCAAACCAACTCCTTCTGTCCCCTAGCCCCTTATTCTCTCCTTCCTATAACTTATTTTTCTTTCTTTTTATTGTCTTTTTCTTCTTTCTTTCTTTCTTTCCTCCCTCCGTGTCTTTCCTTTTCTCCTTCTAACACGAACCATCTTTTCATCATCAACATTCCAACAAAATGGCTAGATAGATACATGGCTGGCTTTGGACTGAAAACCTGCCCCAACGCCCACGTCGGCATCCACGCGTCCTTCACGCCCGCCCCAAACACACCATACCAAATCACCCCCAGCAAGATTTACTACCTCACGGCCACGCCCTACGCAACCAACGAGCCCCAGCCCGCAGACTTTGACTTGAGCACAGCTCGTCAGATCGACTTTGCTCAGCTGCCGCCGCACGTCGTCATCACGCACGAAAACTCGTCGCTGGATCTGACCACCGAGCCATCGCCTCTCTCTCCCAATTTGTAGTAGTAGTTTTTTTTTTTTTTTTCTATTCTTAGTATCCTATCCTGACCTAGTCTATCCATCCTATCATGTGCTATCCTCGAGAGAGGTTCCAAATCTGAGTCTTTTGCATGATTGCGCTGTCCCGCATGATGGCCTTGACGGCGTGCTGAACGTCGGGCATGTCTTGTAGGCGAAATAGTTGGCCGTCTAGCATGTCCCATTGGTAGAAGCTGCTTTGGGCGTCCGCGAGGAGGAACATGTGGCTCTGGGTGTCTCTGATAACGGGGACGAGACCGACGATGCCGTAGTCGGTTCCAAGATTGGGCTTGGTCGGGTCAAAGTAGGTTGCCAAGGCCAGGTCGGCAGCATCTTGAGACCAGGTACAGTTGGCCGGGAGCTGAACGGGCATGGGTTTCGGGATGGAAAGAGTCGGGGTGGCGGGTTGGCTGGGGTCGCCTTCGAGTGATACGCCAGGTGGAAGCGTCTGCATCGTGGTTGGTGAACTGATTTAGATATTTTATTTCATGTATGTGTCAAATTTATTCTTCTTTTTTTATATATGTTTTCCAAAAAAAAAAAATGCATCTGTTTGGTCGTCGAATGTAGTTCTTGGTCAAAGACTCGAAGTTGATTCTTAAGTGCCTGCTTTCATGGCGCGTCTGAGGTATAAAATAGGTGGCAAGTTTGAAGTGGCCAGCCAGACATGAATAGTAACGCCAAGGAAGATCCTAGATACTGGATAGTAGATGGCAGATGGTAGATAGTCGAGGCTAGTAGCTGCGGCCGCCGGGCTCCCGAGGCCGCCCCCTCCTTCGCACCCCACACCACCCCGCGATTATATCTTGGCTTGAAGCAGTTTAAGTAGTCACTCCCGAATCCAGCGTCCGCACATGAAAAAACTAGACGCCAGCTATTGCTGAGTCGGCGACTACGTACTGCATGGGCAAGTCCCTGCATGTATGTATGCATGTAGCGGTGCCTCTCGTAGCTGAATTCCGCATATATGCATGGCCGGCAGCGTTCCGGGACCCACTCTCCGCCGATAGTGCAAGGTGGCTTGTCCGCTTGGGGCAGTTCTTTCCCCACAGTGCCCGCACAGCTAGCTGCAAGGGCCAGACTGCCTGGGCCCAGCACTGTGCAGTACCTGGCATGTGGTTGTAATCGGCAATGTACCGTCCATCGCATGTGGGTGTGGCGTGTGGCGTCTGGTGTGGCACGCAACGGAGAGTGTGACCTAATTATAGAGGTTTAGAGCACCTGCAAATTACGCGCTAAAAGGTTGGAAAAAAAAAAAAAGACTGCAGCAGTTCGTAATTTGACAAGGGGCACTAAAAGGAAGAGAATGAGTCTTGATAAGATGTCTTGCTTATAATGTTGTATATAAAAAGGGATGAAAAAAAAGAAAAAGAAGAGGAGAGAAAAATAGAAAAAAAAAAAGAAAGAAAAGAAAACCCCTTTCTTTCCGCATCTCGGCATCTCCTCGTCCACCCTCCCCCCCCTCACACCGCAAACAAAGCCATCGTCCGCGGAACAACAGAGTTTGCATCCTGGACATACGGCCCCAGCTTCCCGTCCATGTCCTCCCCCCGCGAGAGCTGCACGAGCGCACCGCCCTCCGCACCAGGTGCGCCCAGAACCGCATCTTTGTACTCCTCCCCTTGCAGGTCTTGAAGCGTGGCCTTGTCGAGCAGCGCGGCGGAAAAGGAGTCCTGGAAGGCACCCCGCCAGATGGCCTGGCCGAGTGACCGGGGGAAGATGCTCAGGCCGCGAATGTCGCGGGGGGTAGTAGTTGGTGATGGGTTGGCTGGTTGGCCGTGACTGTTTTTATGATTAGTGCATGGCGGATTTGGTCTTTCTTGGCTTTTATTTGTTCTTTATTACGTTTTCTCTTTTTTTTATATAAATTTATAAAAAGAGAGAAAGTAAGGAAAAAAAAAGAAAAGAAGAAAAGAGAAGAAAAGAGAAGAAAAGAGAAGAAAAGAGAAGAAAAGAGAAGAAAAGAGAAGAAAAGAGAAGAAAAGAGAAGAAAAGAGAAGAAAAGAAAAAATAAGGACAAGAAGGACCGCCATAGAAGTGCGAGTGCAATCAACTTACTCGAGAGCAAAGAGCGGAAAAAGCTCCGCAGCCCGCGTATAAGACATGTTATTCTCGATAAAATACAGCCGCTCCACCTCCTGGATCTTGGCATCGCTGCTCTCGTACGTGTTATCCAAATGACATCCCAGGCTATGCATCTTTTGCTGCATCGCCAAAAGCAGCAGCGGCGGGAGAGTACTCGCCAGGGCGTCGACGACCATTTTCGACTTGGGACCCAGGGGTACCTCCTGCAGCGAGAGCGGATCGAGGACATGCGGCGTGATGTAGAAGCGTATGAGGGCCTGGAGGTTCTGGAGAAAGGATGCGGGATCCTCGAGCGGGGCTTGCATGGCGTCCACGATGCTGTACAGGTGATTCATCAGGAGGGGACTGAGAATCTTGTGAGAGATGAAGTCTTCTGGGTCAATGGGCGGGAAAAAGACGCCTTCGGTCTTGATGAAGATGCTCATGGCTTGGATGTATTCGGAGAGGCCGGGGAGGTCTGGCATGCCGGGGATTTTGAGCACGCTGGCGAAGAGAGGGTTCAGGAACGGGGTTGCTTGGGGGTCGTGGTTCTTTTTGCCTAGAATGTACTCGTTGAGACGGCGGGCCAGGGTTCGTCTGAGGGAGGCGCCGAACGCGGATTTGGGCGCGGCAGGATTGCCAGCAAAGAGGCGATCGACCATGGTTTTTCGGCGCCATCGATCCATTTCTGCTTCGTCGTCGTCTCGCAGGCCGGCGCCGTAGGCGTCTGCTGGGTCTGCACCAGACCACGTTGCGCCCAGACAGAAGGCGGGAACAGCTGGTGAAGAAGCAGGGGGAGGAGAGGAAGTATTCTTGAGGCGACTGGGCCAATATACCAGGCTGGTCTCCGTGGGCACATTAGTGAGTGTGGGATTCGGCGTCGTAGAGGGCAGCAGAAAGGCCAGATGGAGAGCCCATGCGTAGCAAACAGCCAGAGGAAGCAGGTACTCGTCAAAGCCTGCGTGGGCATCGCCAGCAGAAGCGCCGGCCTTTTGAACAGAGAAGATGAAGCCCAGCGCGTTGGGCGCGTCCGCTATCAGCAGCGGATCCTTCTGGGGGCCGAATTGCACCCCGATGGGCTTCATCTTTCGTTGAGACTCCGGATAGCCAACATCTGACAAGATTCGAGTAGGATATGTGGGATTGCCGGGCAGAGCGTTCAGGAAGAAGGCATCCAACAGCCTCTCAACGTCGCTGACATGGTCGAAGGGTATGCCGTAGTCGCTCGGAGTCTGTCTCAGACTCTGAAGCCATTGTTTGAAGGACGAGACCGTGGCTGCATAATCTGGCTGGCCTTGGGAGTCAAACCTTGGCTTCACAAATGACGAGTTCAGTTTGCCGTTGAAAGCTGTAAATGTCTCCCAGGACGTCATGGCGAAGGGGAGCGTGTGAGTTCAATGCAAGGCGATGAGTGCGAATGTGATGCAGCACAGGGTAATTCTGTCGAAGCTGGTGATAGATTTGCTGAGAAAGGTATTTGAGAGATGGCGTCGGAGTGTCTTGCTCTTCATACAGGGATGGGCACTTGTAACCTCATGGGGCTCACTGGCAAGACGACAAAGATGCGTTTGAGTCTCCAGTTCAGAAGTCCACCTATTGTTCTCGAGAGACAGAGAGCTTCTTGCACTGAGCCTCAATATTCAAGGACTGGAAACTCTGCAGATCGGCCCTACAGTAGCGTATGCCATCGAGGTGGGATGGCGTCCAATATTCAATTCACTATGCAGTCATTCCATTGCCGTTCAAACAACACTTGAGGGGAGGAAGCTCCATTACGGCTAGCTTGCATGTACTGCAACTCTCGTTCCATTAGTGGCTGCAAATTCTGAGACAGCTGCTAATATCACAAGCCATCTCTCTGACTAGATTGGATGATTGGACGGGGCGGGGGTTGTCTGAAGATCTTGGTGGTTTGCGGCTGACTGACTCTCCCGAGGGCCGTTTCGAAGCCACTTGGCGGTATTTAGTATTTAATTGGAAACACTAGAACCTTGTTGCCACATGCACACACAGGATCCAAGAAGATGACTTTTTAAACTTTTAACTAAAAATGGACTCTATCCGGGCGCCGAACCCGCGCGAGAGGGTGGGATTAATAGACAGAGAAATTCCCAGCAGTCCGGGAAAAGGGGGTGGGGGTGGCGTCGGTCTTGAATCTTTCCGCTTGGGGGAAGATCTCCTGCCTCCACAAGCCCAGCGATTTCGGACAGCAATGAGGATAAGGACTCTGCGTGGACACACGATAATCGTCATTACGAGGCAATGTCTGCTGAGTCCTGAGTACTACATGCTTCAGTAGCAGCCGTAGCCTTATTGACGCTCACGCACCCATAACGGGACCGCTCCAAGCGATACACACCGCAACAAGTCTCCCATTCCGCTTCATCTACGAGGCGCATGCCTTTGCTAAGAGTCCATTGGTATTGTCGCCTCCCTCTCTTTCACGGACTACTTAGAGTATGGCACATTTGGTTAGATCTCGACAAAATGGATGCAGGTCTTTTGGAGTTTGGCTTGCCATAGATATGCCCCGGATGAGAGGACGCCGTTGATGCATCCTCACATCTATACCATGTCTCACACAGTCTGCGACTCCAGCACAAACCGGCGCTGTACATCTGAATCAGATTCGTATGCCTGTTGTTGGGATAAGAACCATGGCAGCATCTGGTCCACCTGCTTCACGTGTGCTGCTACATCTGCACAATGAGACCCCTTCCGTTCTTCAAAGAGATTGTTTGTCAATTTCTGCAAGGAAGGAAAAGAACGGTTGGATTAGAGGAGGTGAAGTATCCAGAGTTGAATGTGTGAGCGTCAAGTTCCAATGCCGACTCTGACATCGTAGCGAATCTGCTTTTATTCTGTAGCTTTCAGATGATAACGTTTGGCAGTAAGTTCAAGGGGGAGGATGTTAAGCATGAGATTGATGGTATCTCGAGCTATTTGAGCAGTAATTTAGGCGTAGCCCCGATGAGAGAATACGTTTGGTTTTGATGTCAAGAAGCGCTCTTGACCACTGGTTTGGTGAAAAGTGTTGTATTGTGTGAGAGCGAGGGGACAGGACGGGTAAATACATACCCTGGACTTGGATGACTCTTTGCGTGTTCTCCTGGTGAGAATGCTTGAGATTTTGGTTTCTCAGGCATCTGATACGGAGAGACTAGTTGCCGCCTGTAGAGAAATTGACCGCAGAATCAGCGTGATCAACAGAGCCTGACTTGACGTGAAAAGAATGGAAGCTTGGTCTCAAACCACGGATGCCGGTTTTGCTGTTAAATTAGTGCGAGAAGTATGGTCAAAGGTAATGGTACACTTTTGAAGTAAAATAAGTTCTTAAACTAAGAAGTATTTAATAAAGAAAAATAATAATTAAGCTCTTTAAGACTGTATGGGAAAGTAAACCTAATGATTTTCTGTTCAGAATTGAGTAAGTTGGCACACTCGGACGGACGCATATGTACATGCACATGTACATACACATACTGTGTGATCCTCTTTGCTTTCTGTGACCACGCATCACATCTCCAAAATCATCTGCTCAGCACTACAAAATAAAGCTATGCCGCTGTTTCTCCAACAGGCGATGCCGTGTGCTTCGGAAAACCTGCCCCAAGTTACATAGCAATTGCGTCGTCCCCATCGATGTGCACTCGAAATGGCAACTCCCCATCTTGACCGACGCAGCTCTTTCTCAAAGTCATCTCGTTGTCCTTTTTCTGCGGGCAAGACGAAGACAGTGACTGCATCAGCGGATGATACGAATGCAGCAGCAACACGGAATAATCTGACGTGTATCTCCATTCTTGTCGTGCATCAAGCACCTGATCAGCACAAATTCCGCAAGGCAGGGCTATTCCATACTAGCACTGCGTAGAGCCAGTGCTCATAGGACTGGCTGGTGGCTGTTGTGGCCAGGACAATAGCATTGTGATTTCTAGTCTTTGCTTAAAGTGCATGACCTAAAGAAGGTGTGTTCTAATCCAGGCCACTGCAGCATGCCCATGATTCGAAGTCAAGCCACGTGGTGAATCGCATTCACGTGTGATGCTCCTCATGGCGCGCGAGAAGTTTGGCAGTTGGCTCATTTCTTCATCGTAACTTCTGGACGGCGCGCCATTGTAAGTGGCGAGCAGTTTTTGGGTAGACAATACAGCTAGCACGTCGAGTCTGTTGCGCTTTACATGGCGACATGCAGTATTTAGCCGTCAACGTCATAAACGCCGAGAATACTGGATTTAGGGACATGCAGGAATATGCGACTGTTGAAAGGATACTTGATGAAAAGGTTATTTCGTTTACAGGTCAGGAAAAGCTGTGGCCAACCATGTCGCGGCTCCAGCCTGATGGGAGATCAAACAGGGCAAATAGAGTCGTAACGCGGTTGAAACTACACACCGTTCAGCAACCGAGGCAACTCAAGAAATGGCTGGCGTATGAGCACGTAAACGGAGCTGGTTAGAATACTTGTGCAGTAGCGTCGGCGCCATTAGAAAAGCTCAAGAAGCCGGCCACTGTGATGTTGGCTGGACGCCGCTTGGAGACTACTCAACGTCCACAGTTTCGCAAGAAGCTAGAAAATGGCGTCATGATGAAAGGCGCGATTTTTTGAAGCCAGAAAAGTCGATATTTATAAACGTTCGCAACGGTAAACGCTGGCCAGTAGCATCCACGCGGTCGAAAACTGGAAAATCCTGAGCTTTTTTTTTTCCTTTTTTTTTCGAATCATCTCAGGATCTGATCCTTGGGTTTCTCTGAAGATAAGGAAGCGGCGGTAAACCACGTAGTCTCGCCCTTCTTTGGCCAATGGCTGCGGTGCGTACTTGGGACTTGCGTCTATGGAAAGAACGTGGATGGGCTCTCCATATGGCCTGCAGATTGGGAGACGGTTGTTGAAGCCCAGTCGACGAGCCTAAAATGCCCTTTTTGATGAGATGCGGTTGAGATGCGTCGTTCCAAGCTGAGCCGAGTATGTAGATGAGGCGAGGTGTCAGACCCGAGCTCAGATGAGGCGAGGGTCGAAGCTGAGATGAGGAGAGGGTGCGGTGGGGCAAATGCTGCAATTTGATTAGCTAATAAAAGTGGACCCCTGTAATTTAAAGTGGGTCCTTAGTAAGGTATTTTTATATAAAATAAGGGTTAGAGTTAGTAATTATATAAAACCCTCTATAAAGAGTCTCTTAATTAGTAAAATATAGGTTAGGGTTAGGGTTAGGGTTAGGGTTAGTAATTATATAAAACCCCCTATATAGGGTTTTTTAATAAGCAAAATACAGGTTAGGGTTAGGGTTAGTAATTTTAATAAACTCCCTATAAAGGGTCTCTTAATAAGCAAAATATAGGTTAGGGTTAGGGTTAGTATAATTTTTATATAGAAAATTATTTTTTTATATAAAAATAAACTAAAAAAAATAAAAAAAAATTATAGGGGTCTACTTTTATTAGCCAATTAAATTGTAGTATTTGCCCCACCACACCCTCTCCTCATCTCAGCTTTAACCCTTGCCTCATCTGAGCTCGGGTCTGACACCTCGCCTGAGCTGTAGACTCAGCTGAGCCATTTCGAGATAAAGGCGTGAGTGATTTCCAACTGCAAGTGCGATGCAGCACGACTTGCAGCGAGCCGTCTGCTCGATGCGGCACGGCAGTGGCTGGCACATGCAGGTTTATCATCAATGATTGCATGTGAGCTAAAAAAGGAAGCCACGGTGGACACGGACCGGCCGCAGATTGGCTCATCCGCTGTGATCCGCCCCACCCCCATTCTCCCCCTGTCAGCACGCGATCGTGGGAGGAGTTGAGAGCTCCATCCCTGGCTCCATTCGGGACCCACCCATGCTCCACTTGGTTAGTCCCAACAGAGTTCTTTCTGGAACCCCCAAGCTGGCCAAGGCTGACGGGGCAAAGCACGCAATTCAGTGGCTCTCTTGGACAAGGCCGTCGCCTCCGCCTCATCATCAACTCTGCAGTCTTCCGAGTCTTCTTCATCGCTGCCCATGGTGTAACGGTGCTTCCACGCGAATCGCTTACACGCATGGATGGGGAACCCAGAGAAAAAAATCTTGCATCATCGACAGGAATAACGCGCTCAGATCCCCCGGGTCCGGGATCCCCCCGCTGAGCCCCATTATCGTCTCTTCGTCTATTTCCCCATTGGTCTCTCTGCCGTCCCAGCCAACAGGGACCAGACTCGACATGATGGCTGCTCATGCCGAAATTAGAGCTTCGCCGGGTCACGCAATAATGGTTAAGGCATGTCCGGCTCTTCACCCGATATCGAATCTCATTCAATACCTCGTCCGTCCCCGGGTCCTGGCATTCTTTTCCATTTTAACCTTTTTGTCCTCGGCATCTTCCCACGCGACCGAGACCCTTTCAAATCTCGCGTGGTCTGCTTGACTCGAACGGATCGGACGGGTTGAACGGGTTCAACGGATTTGACGGCTCGGGGCGGCTTGGACGACTTTGGGCGACTTGAGACCACTCTCCAAGGCTTGAGACGGTGGATAGCTTCAAACGGCTTTACACGGCAAGACGGTTTCTTGCATCAAGCATCAAGCATCAAGCATCCATCATACATCTGCACTGTGCAGCCACAGCCAGAATGACCACCACGCCCACCCTCAAAGACCGTCTGGCCAAAGTCGTCGGCTATGACTCAGACGATCGCGATCGCGACGATGATGTGCCTTCCATTTCGAATGCTGATCTGTTCATCGAGCACGAACCGACCGTCGGAGAGTTTCTGGCAGAAATCACCCCGACTTCTCGTGATGTTGTGCGATACGTCACCCGTCTCTTCCCTTTCATTCACTGGATCGGCAAGTACAATTTGACATGGTTCATTGGTGATTTGATCGCAGGTAAGCTCAACATGTCCCATCTTCCCATGGTACATGGAGTTTGGGCTTTCAATTTTTGATCGACTTAAAGTCATTCCTGGAAATGCATCTGTTGACATATCCATCCTAGGCGTCACTGTTGGAGCCGTCGTTGTTCCCCAGGGAATGGCCTACGCGCAACTGGCGCAGCTTCCTGTGGAGTATGGCTTGTACACCTCCTTCATGGGTGTGCTTATATACTGGTTCTTCGCCACGTCCAAGGATATCACCATTGGGGTAAGTGTGCAGAGAGGGGGGAATATATTTTTTTTGAAGACAAAAGGACTGACCAACATCTTGCGTCCATGTAGCCTGTCGCTGTCATGTCTCAAGTCACGGGGGATGTCGTGATCAAGGCCAAGGCACAGATCCCTGATGTTGAAGGCCATGTCATTGCATCAGCTCTTGCCGTCATTACTGGCGCTATCATCCTATTTCTCGGTCTCGCCCGTCTTGGATGGGTCGTTGAGTTCATCCCTCTGCCAGCCATTTGCGCCTTCATGACTGGCTCTGCCGTCAATATCATTGCCGGCCAGGTCTGCAAGTTGCTGGGCATCACTGGCGTCAACACGAGAGACGCCCCTTACATGGTCATTATCAATACGTTGAAAAAGCTTCCGTCTTCCAAGCTCGATGCAGCGCTCGGCCTCACTGCGCTGTTGATGCTGTATCTCATCCGAGGCGTCTGCTCATACGCGTCCAAGAAACAGCCTCACCGCGCAAAGACGTACTTCTTCATTTCCACCCTTCGTACTGTGTTTGTCATTCTCCTTTACACCGCCATCAGCGCTGCCGTCAATGTCTCGCACAAGGAAAAACCGAGCTTCAGTGTGATCCGTACTGTTCCCCGAGGTATGATTGCAAATTTGAAAGCCACACAGAGCGCCATAAGAGTGGTTATCAAAACTCGACGCAACCTCTGGCAGGACCCATGAGATTCAAATCACTAACACCCCTTCCGCAGGTTTCCAACATGCTGCCGTGCCCGAAATCAACGAGCTAATCATCTCGTCGTTCGCTTCAGAAATCCCCTCGGCCATTATTGTCATGCTAATTGAGCATATTTCCATTTCTAAATCCTTCGGCCGCATTAATAACTACGTCATCGACCCTTCGCAAGAACTTGTTGCCATTGGCGTAACCAATCTGCTTGCTCCTTTCCTGGGTGCCTACCCTGCGACCGGGTCCTTCTCGCGAACGGCCATCAAGTCCAAGGCTGGTGTCCGAACCCCCTTTGCTGGCGTCATCACCGCCTTGGTTGTCTTGTTAGCTTTGTACGCCCTGCCGGCCGTATTCTACTATATTCCTAACGCTGCTCTGGCTGCCGTTATTATCCACGCTGTGGGCGACGTCATTACACCTCCCCGGGTTATCTTCCAGTTCTGGCGCGTCTCTCCGCTCGAAGTGCCCATCTTCGTAGCCGGAGTACTCGTTACCATCTTCTCCACCATTGAGATCGGCATCTACACTACCATTGCCATGTCTGCCGTTGTCCTCGTGTGGCGACTGTTTCTGAGTCGCGGTCGGGCTCTCGGCGTAGCTCGCATTCGAACGGCCAGGGCCAACCAGAGGCGAGACTCAAAGAACCCTAGCGAAGCCGTGGCCCAGGAGTCCGACGAATCACTACGCACTGGCTTTCTGTCGCTCGATCACGAGGATGGATCGAACCCCAGAGTCCTCGTGCGGAGTCCCTACCCTGGTGTATTTGTGTATCGTTTTGCAGAGGGGTTCAACTATCCCAATGCTGGGCACTACATGAACCATCTCACCGAGATGATATTCAGGGAAACTCGACGTACGGATCCGGGCACTGTTGGTAAACTTGGGGTAAGTTTTTTTTTTCTTTGTCTCTCACTCCCCTCCTCTCCCTCTCTTTGTTTTTTTTTCCCTCGAATCTGTCATCTGCCATTCCGCTCAAAGACGGATTCGCGGACTTGTTTGCGGACTCGTTTGGAATTATTGCTAATGCCAACATCAACCTCATAGGATCGACCATGGAATGACCCCACGCCTCGCAATCAAGTTCTCGACGAAAGCGACAATCGGCCAACTCTCAAAGCCATTATCCTCGACTTTTCCTCCGTCAACAACGTCGACGTCACGGCCGCCCAGGCCCTCATCGACGTGCGCAACCAGCTGGACCGTTATGCGGCCCCCGACACAGTCGACTGGCACTTTGCCAACATTGAAAATCGATGGACCAAGCGCGCTCTGGCTGCCGCCGGCTTCGGCTACCGATCGCCGAAACCCAGTCGTGGCGAAGGTCCTGGCCACTGGAAGACCATTTTCAGCATTGCCGATCTTGGTGGATCCGACAGCGCAGCCAAGGCCGCCGAAGCCGCAGAATTGGGTGACAAGGCGGACAAGTCGGTCAAGGAGTGCGATGTCGAGATTGCAGGACCTGACGACTCGTCAGACAAAGACGTGCCTCGCAACCCAAGCAGTGCGCGTCTCGTGGCCGTCCAAGGTCTAAACCGGCCCTATTTCCACTTCGATCTGCAAGAAGCACTAGAGGCGGCCATCGCCAATGCAGAACGCAAATGAATCACGAATCCTTTTCACGTCTCTTTCCATCTTTTTCTACGTCATTACTAGATTCTTCTTTGGGCTTTTTATGGTTTTCACTGTTTAGTGACATGGGAGCGAAAAAAATATGGCATATCCTTTTCTTTTATATGTACATGATATGATATGATATACATGAGCGTATGTACATATGTGTTTGGCAGAAATATCAACATCACACCTGGCTGCGAGTAGTGGACTGCTGGCCATTGCGTTTTCCTCGAAAGCACTCTTTTTTTTTTTTTTTTTTTTTTTTTTTTTTTTTTTTTTTTTTTTGCTTGTACGTTTGATGTCCCAGTTGACGACTTGTAGTTAACTCTGCAGACACAAGTTCAATGTAGTCGTCATGGTTCTTGATTCACTGTGCTGCATAACCGCACCGTAGATGCAGGCATCAAGGGAAGCACATTAGCATTATGCTTCGCAAGTCCCCTCTTGTCCCTTCGTCAATTTACCAGAGGACCTCCACCATCTGTGTTGTCACTACTTACGGCCCTTCTGTGAGACTTGTTCAATTTGCATGTACTTTATTTGTTTTTTTACATCAAATCCTATGTACCGCTATTTACGTGTCTTGCAGGCCCTGCATGGTAGTACCAGTACTACTGAGCACGTCCGTCCCCAATCCCTAGTAGTCTCCCTTTCCTGAGGGCGGAACAGAGGCTTTTATTTCCAGTTTGGGGTCATTCTGTTGTACTGTTCTTGGCGGTCATCTGGTCTGGGGGTCTTGTCTTGGGCTGGACCTGGGGATGGGGATGGGGGCTTGTTTGGGCAGGGGCCGTGGGTGCCTGGTCGGGGTGGGGGGGTGCTGGGCCGGGGGGAAGGAGTGCTGGTGCTGGTGGTGGTTCTGTTTTGCCCGGGGGGTGATGGTGATGCATCGTTATCAGATTCATCAGATTCATCATCATCATCGTCGTCGTCGTCGTCATCATCATCATCATCATCTTGGTCAGTCCCGGCGGGGGGAGTTGTAGAACCGCCGCCGCCACCGCTGCCACCGGTAAGTCCTTCGGGTCCGAACAACGGCCCATCTGTCGGAGTTGGCTGCACGGAATGGGTCCCATGCTGGCTGGGCAACGGACCGGTGGTTATAGCAGTGGTAGGATTGGTAGGATTTCTGGACTGTCGGCCGGTGGGACAGGGTCTTCGATGGCTGCTGCTGCCGGTGCTGGCGGGTCCACTCTCGACGGGCTTTGGCGGAGGCGGACTGCCGTTTCCGTTGCCATATCCAGGATTGCTGCCGCCGGGGTTTGATCCTGATCCGGTGTTGCTTGGGTTTGGACCGTCACTGCTGCTGCTTGCAGATGGTTGCGAGGACGTAGAACTTCGCGAGACGGTAGTTGTTGTTCCGGGCCGAGTCGAGCTGGTGGTTCCTCGGCTGGCAGTGCTATGGTTGTTTCCCGAGCGAGTACTGCTCGTGCCAGGTTGAGTAGAGCTGCGGCCGCCAGCGGCTGCTCCTCCTCCTGTTCCTCCGTTGGCTCCCCCTTTATTTCCTCCTCCCGTTGATCCTGGCTTCAGGTCATCCACATCACAGTTCAGCTTGACCCCCTTGCAAAAGTGGCTATAACTATCAGCATTCTGCAGACTATCCCTCGAGCTGAGCCGCAAGATATTCTGAATCCCATATCCCTTGTCATCCGTCTCCCCCCACGAGTGCGACAGTTCGTGCAAGAGTACATCTCCGAGATCCTGCTTTCCGCAGCCCTCCTGCTCCAAGGGCTTGATGGCCACATTACAGAGCCTCACGGGGTTGCTGCCGTGCGGCGCGCCCCTGGTGATGAAGGTCAGGCCGGCCACGCCCTTGTCACATTGTCCGCACGAGACTGTCGTCGAGCCTTTGCCGTTCTTGTCGCACTCACGGGCAATCTGGCCGAGATGGTCTGCGACTCGGGTTCTCACGTGCTCGCTGTCGTCTTTGAAAATGGCCAGCATCAAGGGGGACGAACCGCTCCGGGCGGCTTGCTCCCCCGCGCGGGCTCTAGCCGCGCAGTCGACAAAGGCCTGGTCGATGAGGTCCTGATGGGCGCCGCAGGTGGAATCAACAGCCCGTTTGCCCGCAACCGAGGTGTTGGATAGAATGATGTTCCCGTCGAGACAGGTCGGGGTTCTGTTGCCGTCAATGGTGTGCCCTGAATCTGTCTTTTGTTGTTGCTGTTCTTCTGTTTCTCGTGACAAGGGGCGTCGGATCATGACGGGGATGAAGGAAGCGGCAGCGGCGTTGCACAGCAATGCGCCGAGGAGAAGGGATTTTGGTTTCATTGTTAGGATGACAGCCTTTTTTTTTGTTGTTTGTGTTTTTCTTTTTTTCTTCTTTTTTTTTTCTCTTTTTTTTTTCTTTTTTTTAAAACATATGGAATAAAGGAATGAATGAAATGATGCTGCTGGACCAGGCCAAGACAGCACAAGCCTGGGAATCGTGTCATTCTTAAAGACACACGCACGTCTCTTACCATTGTTCTTTCACTCTGATCACATAAGAAGACTTGAAACAAAGGAGAACAGTCACATATCTGACGGCGGGCGTGGGTTGTTCATATCTCAAAGAAACAAAGGGTTGTCATTTTTTTCTTTCTTACGTGTCGCCATTTTATTCTTTCCCATACACGATGAAATTGGGGTGTGATTCTGTCTGGACATGCCCATTGAAGGAAATATTTTCTTGGCGCTGGTTGCACAGTTTCGCATCCGGAAGGGCAGCAGGCCTTGACTGGATTCTGGAGGCTGCTTCGTCGGAGATTGACGATCCCGTGCGGGCTGCCACACCCATTAGTACCGTACCTGCAGAAATAGGCGCCCACGGGGCAAATGCGGCAAGCGGGGAAAGGGGCGAGGCGCCGACGAGTAGAGCGGGATGGACTCGATGCAATGATTGATGGGCGTCGCGGAGACGATGCTGTTTCAGGATATGCGGGCGTAATGCTCTGACAGACTTGGGGATCAATGATATTGCTAGGCGTGGAGAGGCACATGCGAGGCTGCTGGGGGGAGTTTCTGGTGGAAGCTGGGAGGCACGCATCTTGAGCGGTGATTTGACGGGATTGGCGCTTCCATGTTGCCGCCTTGTTTCAATCAAAAAAGAAAAGGAAGGCGTGACACAGGTGCGCGGGTGGCCCCCTCTAATTGCATAAAACATGGCAATGACTATTACTGGCACGTGCCTGATCACGAACCGTATCGTCATGAGTCCGTGGTGTATGCTTTGTCTCTTGACTCTCCAACGCTGTCTCTCCAACTTTACCACAGTTCCTGTTGCTTTGCTCATAGTGAATGCTGCCAGAGGTCGATGAATTGCATCCTGTATCGACGTGTGGCAGAATCCGCGCCGCTTGCTCGCATTGACCTTTTTTTTCCCCGGAATTAGGGCAAGCCAAATGGGAGCAACGCCGCCACGCCCTGGCTTTCCGGCGAGTGATAGGCCCATACGCTATGGGACCATACGCTATGGGACACCTGATGGCTGGTTTTCCATTTCCATCATCTACCCCGACCAAAGTCTCGGCATCCCAATGAAAAAGCTGGTGCATAGATAGATGGATACATACCTAATTTGCCAGTCTGGTGGGATGCAGTTGCCCAGTTCCCAGAAGGCGGGGCGGGTGGGGCTCCTTCCCATTTGTGAGCAATGAGCAATGAGCATTGGCTCCATTTGTGACGTCGTCGGGCTGCCCTTGTGCCGCCCTCGCCCCTCTACTAGCGGCAATCACGACTAGATTCGACGAAATCTCAACTAGTTTGCATTCGTAAACTCGAAAAAATCAAAGGGGGGGAAAGGGGAAATAAGGGACAGGAAAGGAAAGAAAGGGAAGAAGAAAAAAGACCTAAACCTCACACTGTCGGGGGTTTTCTTCTACCTTTCCACTTTTTTTTTCCCCTAAACTCGCTCCTCCATTCAACCTTGTCGCACTCTGGATTATCCGGACTTTTTCTCTTGTTTTGTTTTCAAGCCGAGGTTATCGTCGTCTTCCAACTTGACTCGACGCGGCCGACTTTGCATTGCTAGCCCTCATGGACTCGTCGTCGGCTCCGTCTCATCGTCGGCCGCGCTCCGAGTCGTACCTCCACGCAGCTGCCGGCTCTTCCAGCGCGCAACGACCGTTCCTGCAAGTCCCTGGATCTGCGACTCGGACGGATTTCGATGGCACAGCCAATGCACATTTCGATACTCTGAGTCCGGCCTCTTCGCGTCGTTCTCGGCCAGCTAGCCTGGCGGCTTCAAATGGTGGTCACTCCGTCGACGGACATGCTGTCGCCAATGTCGAGCGATCGCGGAGACCAAGTATTCGAATTCGACGAAGTGCCGTTGGCTTAACGGGCGGACAACAACAACAACAACAACAACAACAGCGACAGCAGCAGCAACACACTGCGGTTGCGCAGGATACAGTCACGCCTGCAGACTCAGAGCACGAGAGCGGGCATGAATACTTTCCGTCATTTCGGCCACGGAGCCTCTCTCAGCCTGGCTCAGCGCCATCCGTTGCTTTGGATGGCGGAGGCAGGCTGAGACACTTGCGGCGTCCTCAACAGCAATTATCTCTGCCACGACTGACAGAAGAGGGGGCTCGGCCGACCATGGCGGAGCTGGGGTTGCATCCCAGCGGAAATTCACCTTCTTCTCCCCAAAATGCTTCGACGTCCGCAGAAGCTACACTGGTGAGGAGTCGAAGTGCTGGACATATGCAAGCGGCCGACGGGGAGATTAGCCCGCACACGAGAACCGTCGCACCGAGGAGAAGCATCGTGGGCAGAATCTTCCGGCCAGGTTCGAGGAGGTCAAGTGTTGCTGCTCAGTCTCATCCTTCGACAACTGATTTACATTCGAGACACACGGATGAATTTAATGAGGAGCTCGTCGACTGGCTGGACATTATTGGTAAGTTGTGTGCTCCCTCTTCTTCTTCTTTTTCTTTTTCCTTTTTTTTCCCACAAACGAAGCGCTAAAGACATGCCACTAGACCCCGAGGTTCAGACTCTCTCTACCCTGACAAATGTGCAAAATTCTCTCTTCGTTCCTGATCTGGGAAGTTTGGTCAACCGAAGACCAACATACGTCTTATCGCAGCCCGATTTGACGATACCACGACCTGCCACAGCCACGGAATCGGCCCACCCACCCGAAGAGCCGACGATTGATGAAGAGGTGGAGGAGCAAGATAGACCGTGTCTTGATGACAACGAGGCGGCCGTCGCTCCCAGCATGCGACGCGCCACCACCATCACGTCACGACTTACCGACTCTCACTACGCCGCTCTTCCTCACGGTGAAACACTCGAAGGCTGGTCTGCCGATGAGAAGCGGGAACTGGACGACCACGTCCGGCACATGCTGCATTCACGGCGGTCCAAATTCAAGCAGCAAATGAAGGGATTTGGCCAGTACGTTCGACGACCGCTGGGCTTCTTCGTCACGCTCTACGCGACGCTCATCACGCTCTTTGGCCTTGCATGGGTCCTGTTTCTCATCGGCTGGATCTACGTCGGCGAGCAGCAAGTCTATGCCATTCACGTCATTGACAGTGTGCTCGTCGCGCTGTTTGCCATTATGGGCGATGGTCTGGCGCCCTTTCGCGCCGTCGACACGTACCACATGATTTTCATCGCTCGGTACGCCAGAATCATTGCCAAAGCAAAGAAGAAGGCTGCCAAAGAAGCCGCGGCGCAGTCTGGATCAAGCGCCAATGGTCAAAGCCCGACTGCGGCAGGCGCGGAGAAACGCAACTCACGAAGCATGTTGAACAACGGACCAATGAATACCTCCACCAACGACAACGACAGCAACGTCAACGTCAACAGCAACGACAACAGCAACAGCAACGACAACAGCAATAGCAACAACAACAGCAGTGTGCTTGTGCCATCTATCGCAGTCGACCACTCTCATCACGACACCATAAACACCGAGTACAACAACGAGCAGGATGAGATTGGAAATAATGCCAATAGTGCGATTAGTGCCAATAGTACCAACGACATTGACCTCGAGGAAGACGCCAAATCCACCACAAGCAGCTGCTCACTGGAAGAAGACTATCTGACGTCCAAGCAACGCAAGTCTCTGGCGCACCACCAAAAAAAGATGAGCAAGTCGCATTCCTTTTACAAGCCGCACGAGACATTTACGCACCACGCCTTCCCGCTGGGCCACCTCATAGCCATCATCATCCTGCTCGACTGCCACTCGTGCCTGCAAATCTCTCTCGGCGCCACAACATGGGGCATCGACTACCACCACCGGCCCTTTGCCATTACGACGGTGATTTTGTGCGTGAGCATCACGTGCAACCTAACAGCCGGTCTGGTCATCATGTTTGGCGACAGGAAGACGCGCAAGAAGGATGTCGTGGACCTGCTAAACAGGCAGGCACTCACGGGCGCTGCCATGAAGAAGGTTGCCAAGAAGAGGAACAGAGGACAGGAGGTGGACAACGGGAGCAGAGGATCAGACGGAGGGGAAGATAATATGCGTTGAATATGAAAGTGGGGGTATTCCAAGTTTTATACAACTTTTTCTTTTCTTTTTTCTTTTTTATTCTTTTTTTTTTAACATCTTTACGTCTTTTATGGTTTTTTTAATCAGCATGAGAAATAAGCGCGGAAGCACTATGAGATGTATACCAATGATTTTGACGGCTTTTTTTTTATTACTCTTATTTTGTCCATCTTTAGTCTTTAATTCTAATTATTTACCTTGTGCAAATGCATGCATGCATGCAAGTATTCATCTACTAATTAATCAACCAACTCATTGACTGTATTGTATTTTTTTTGTTCACTTTTCATGTCTTTTACTGTTTACTTGTATGCTTTATCTTATTTTTTCTTTTGTTCCATGTCTACTGCCTACCGTCACTTTAACCGCCGAAAGGGATGGGCCTCGGTGTTAAACACCCAGTCATCCAAGCTCAGGACGTGGGGGTCCTCGAAGATCAAATAAAAATACTTGAGCGTCTCGGCCAGCCAGAAACTCTCCATGGAGTCGGTGTGCAGGGGTTTCTGGCCGGGCGGGGGGTTGACGTCCTGGACGGCGCTGTAGGCGAGGGGGGTGGAGGTCATGGTGTCGATGGCCTTCCACATGTGCCAGGCTTTGTGCTGCCAGGAGGGGTCGCCGGTGATGCGGTACATGATGAAGATGCTTTCGATGGCTTCGGGGCGGAGGATGTAGCGGGGGTCGCCGATGGAGGAGAAGGAGGGGGGCAGGTTTTCGTTTTGGATGATGGATTCGGCTTGTTTGGGGTTGGCGGTGGGGGAGAAGTGGGCGTTGAGGACTTGTTGGTGCCAGGAGGAGGGGTTCCAGGGGCAGGAGGAGGAGGGGTCTTGGTCTGAGGGTGAGGGTGAGGGTGACTGCGGCGTCGGCGGCGGTGGACATGGGGTGAGGTAGAATGTCTCGGGCATGACGCCGCGGGAAAAGGACTTGTAGGCCCAGACGCAGCCGTCGGTGAGCTTGGCGGCGTCGGAGACGTGTTCCTCGGTCTGGGTCAGCTGGCCGCCGAGGGCGAGCATGCCGCCGACAAAGCAGGTCAGGTGGCCGGCGGCGTGCCTGAGGTGCTTCTTGCGCGAGGGGTCCTCGGGGTCGATCTCGACGAAGCCCGAGAAGAGAATGTCGGCCTGGTCGGGGGTCATGGGGCGGAAGAAGAGGTGCTGGCGGGCGGCGTCGACGCTCTTGGTGTACATGTCGCGGTAGATGCCGGAGCGCTGGCCGAGCAGGGCCATCATCTTGGGCATGTACTCGTAGGTGCTGTCGGCCATGGCGCCGAGGGTGTAGGTGGCGCCGGCGTCAAAGTATTCCTCGACGGGGTCGACGACAATGGGCCACATGCCCCTGAGCTTGCTCTTGTCCTGCGACTCGGCCAGCAGCTCGCTGATGTGCTGGACGGCGTCGTAGTACCTGGGGTCGCCGGTGACGAGGCTGAGGCGGGTAAACTCGAGGGCGAGGGAGCCAATCTCGGCGAGCAGGGTGGTGCTCGAGGGCGTCTGCTGGGCTCCGCGAGCGGCCTCGTGCAGGTCCCAGCGCGTGATGGGCAGGTGGTTGGGCGTGTCAAAGGCCTTGTAGAGCATGTCGCCGACGTTGTGCGCCTTGGCCAGCAGCCTCTGGTCGCCGCTCAGGTCGTAGGCCGACAGCAGGCCGCCCAGGAAGCGGATGCCCGTCTCGAAGACGTTGATCTGGCGGTCCTTGGTGAAGAGGAAGACGGCGTTCTGGGCCACGTCGTAGACGGCGTCGTCAAACTCGTCCTTAAGATCCATGATCCAGAGCGTGTCGAGCGCATCGATCAGCGTGGCGCCCCAGCCGCCAAAGGTATCCTTTGCGCCGCCCGACACGGGGGCCACCTCGTCGCGCAGCCAGGCGTGTTTCTTGTAGGCATTCCACGACTTGACAAACGAGTCCTTGACGTCGCGCTGGCGCTGCCGCCGCACCTCCTTCTCGGCGGCCGTCTCGGCGGCAAAGACCTTGGCCTGCACGGGCGGCAGCGGGTCGGCGGCGGCGGTGGGCACGGGCCGGAAGGTCGACACGGGGTAGTTGTGGGCGATGGTCCTCCAGAAGTAGTCCTTTTCGGCCTCGTACTGCGGTCTGCTCGTCACCGGCTTGACGGGCAGCTTGCCGGTGCTGATGGCGCTGAGCTCCCAGGCCCGCCAGATGGTCAGCAGGACGAACAAGGTGAGCAGGGCAGAGAGGATTCTCCGCCGGCCGAGACTGATCATGGTGGGCGAGGGGACATGGGGAGAGGGGATGGGAGGGACGGGAGGGGATGAGGGAAAGCAGATGAGATGAGATGGCAGATGAGATTTCAGATGAGATGGCAGAATGTAGATGCGCGACGAGGCCGACGCAAACGGCCAAGACGGACGTCAAGAGTCGTCAAGCGACGCTCGTTCTGATTGGCTTCCGGGAGCTAGCAGCACCCCAGTCGTGTATGCAGGTCTTGATTGGCTGTCCTCGTCTGGCATGGGTTCTGATGATGATGAATTGTCATTGTCATGATTCGGATTTATTTCCACTCTAGACATATCAACTTCTTCCTCTTCTTCTTCAACACCTACGCCACCTCCTCCACCACCCACATCAACCCCCCAACCCAAACCCTCTCCCCAACAGCAAACCGCCTCATCAACGCCTCCCCCCCCGGCAGCCAGTCCATCCTCCCCATTTCCACCACACACGACGGCCTCTTTTCCCCCTCCTCCTCCTCTCCTTTCGTCGTCAACCTCCACCTCCCCACCGCCATCTCGCCTCCTCTCTTGACAAACCCCTGCGCATGACCCCCCAGCCTAACCACCATGCCGCGCCTCTCACCAGTCTCGTCACTCCCGATCCCATCGCCAGAATGGCCCCCCTCATCCTCGTACCGCAGCACAACACATTCCTGGCTCGTCCCGGCCCCCACCCCCACATCATGCTCCTCATCCCACCACACCTCCTCATAGTCCGTCTCGATGCCAGTATCGGGATTCACCATCCGGCCTTTTTCCAGCGTCGTGCCGTCCTGCTGGGGGTACATGTCGCCTTGGTCGGGCGGCGCAGCCGAGGTGCGCGAGTCGAGCCAGTGCTCAAAGCGGCATCGACGGATCGTGGTGGTCGTGGTGGTGGTCGTGTGTTGGTCTTGGTGATGAGTGGGGAGGTGGATTGTTTGGGAGGAGGAGGTTCCGGCTATGGCCCAGTCGAGGGCTAATGGAGTTAGTCTATTTAAGAAAGCGAGAATCATGAAAAAAA
>SRPT01000238.1:0-38365 GCA_018360205.1 Claviceps digitariae
AAAAAAAAAAAAAAAAAAAAAAAAAAAAACCTTTCCCACTCACTCTAAGAAAAGAAGAAGAAAAAGAAAACAATAAGCCCTAACTACGCATATCCATCTCCATCTCGCATCCAAATCTCGATGACAAAAAGAAATTCACGATATTTTGCTTTGTTCTCCAATCATCCCCCACTAGTATAACCCGGCTCTTGACAAAGCAAAAGAAAATAAAATGTGAATCCGTAACCCCAATAAGGGTATCCCACACCAGCTGCTCAAAAGCCGCTCCCTTGAAAACATGTTTCCCCCATTCATTCACCAAGCTATTTTTTGTTTTGGTTCTTTTTTTCCCTCGCTCTCGCACGGCAGTGCCCAAAGCGCCCGTCCGCGCCTGTGCGTTTCACGCAGTGACGGAGAAAAACCACCCTGATTGGTGGGTTGCAGGACGGGGCGAGTTTGTGCTGCCTATCCCCAGTGCACGGCTGGTCAGCGATCAATGAATGAATGAACACATGGCCGATCAAACGAGCTTGGACGTGAAAATGCCGAGCTCTTTGTTCTTCTTTCTCCCCGCTTCCCTTCTTTGGTTTGCGCTACGGCGATGCTCTGCATAGGAGAGTCTGGAAAGCGCTTCATGCTGCCTGGACTCATAGGCACGCATGGGACGTGATGTGTGTGGTCTTGCGACAATTTTTTCTTCCACCCCTCGTTCCGGCTACCCTACATGCCGTTTCATCCCATGAATGAGCATCGTAATGTAGGCAGGCCCTTTGCCCGAGTCTTGCGGCGGCTCGGCGTTGAAATATAATACATGCATGAGCATTATCATCATCCACGTTATAGATGTAGCAAATGCGTGCGTCACGACAAATCCACTCCAATTCACGTCGTGCGCACAAACGAATCAGGTGCCTGGGCCAATATATCGACATCAATTGTGAGACTTTGTGGACACACACATTGTCTGCGATGGACATTCGTTCCATTTTCTTTCATGTGTTTAAAAAAGAAGAGACACCCGCCTTATGAAACCCCCATACACCAAAAACCAAACTCCGAATAAAATGCTGAATTTATTTGCGGGGGGATCCCTCTGACGGGCGTAGGCCGATGTGGAATCCCCCCGTGGGTACCCGTGGGTATTAATTTGAGTATTGCCATGTAATGTAGAGAATCCTCCTTTTCCTCACATCCATTTCTAGACACGGCAATAGTCCATCCGTAGTCGTCGGACCGTCCCGTCGTCGCTTATACTGTACACCCACCTACTGCGGCGGGACTGCAAAAGCCTCAGGAGGCAATTGTGCCTAGAGTATCAAAGTCAGCATCTGTCTGCCATAGCTCCTCATGTATAATAACACGTGTCAAGCAAGCCACCTACCTTCTTCTCATTGAATATCACCAAGGCCTTGTCGAATTCCCACCCGACCTGTGACAGGCACATCTCTGAATATTGTGGCACCATGCCAGTTTGCCTACAAAGCTCGGCAATCATTGCTTGATGCTGAGCATCTGCATTGGCTGGGGCTGGTGGAGCCGGTGCGACAAAAACATTGGGCAATGTACTAAAGGCCCTCAACGAGAGTTGATCACTAACAACCCTAATGGTGCCCTTTCCTGGTTGACCGGGACCCAGGACGAATGTGCGAGAAAAGCTTCGTTTACCGACGGCCGCTGTTTTTTGATCGTATTCCTCAAACTCTCCGTGAACGCAGATGATGAGGCCATCCACGCCCATGGGACTTTGTCCGCTTGGATCAACAAGGCCGGGAAGAGGGTGGCAGTCCATAATGTATTTGCTGAGCTCGTCCTTGATATTGGGGTGCTTGGTGGGAGGCAAGCCCTTCCACAGCTCCTGAATGGTATTCGCCCCCTTGAACAACCGCTGAACGCGGGCGGGCTGATGTGTGATTTTGACAAGATTTCGGGAAAACTTGATGTAAGCAGCCCAAGGCATCGGAGCTGGAGCGTCTGTGTCCCTCACTGACCGAGTGTCGATAGCCAAAGAGAACTGGCTATCATTGTCGTAAAACCTCGAGGCCAAGCCTTGTCGATCGCCATCGTAAGCGGCAAAGAACTCCAAGAGAAAGTTCTCGCCAATCCCGTTGACATCACGGAAATCCGGCCCGCTCTGAGGTATGGGTTTCGGCTTCGAAGCAGCTTCTTGCTCTGCAATCTGCTGCGGAGTGCGCAACTGAGTTCCGTTGACATCCTGTAGTTTCGGAAACCACTGGAGGAGTGCTGATGTGTAATTCGGTTCCGCAATTTCAATGGGGTTTCCCGCCATGTATATTGTCTCCAGGGACTTAAACTTGCCCTTCCATTTCTCCAAAGCTTGCATGTTGGCTATTTGATTGCCGCTCATATCTAGGTTTTTCAAGTCCGGGAATGTCGTAGCGACTGTTTCCACCTGGGCGACATCGTCAATACTGTTGCCGGCCAAGCTGATGCTCTCTATAGCTTCTCGTTTCTCCGCGGCAGTCTTGAATAAGCCGTCGCAAATCGCCATTAAGCCCTTGAACGTTTTCAACGCCCGCTCTCGAGTTTCAAACATGCCCAAGGTGACAAGTTCGGTATCGGACGCGAGCGCATCAAGCTTCAGGAGCTTATTAACACCGAGATAACGCGCGCTTAGAATAGATTGCAACTTGGCTCTGAGTTCTTGAGTTTCCTTGGATTCGGTTGCCTTGTTTTGGTATACGAGATCCTCATTGGACTCGACAATTTCAAGTTGCGTCCCGGCAAAGGTGAATGTGTTGAGCTTTATGATTTCGTCTGCGTCATCCTTGGATACCCCTATGAAAACGTAATCACCCACCACATGTGACTGCGAACGTTAGCGAGCAATAATGGAGAGGAAAAAAAGTTCAGAAATACTCATAACCGGGGGAAAGCCATGATGGAGAAAAAAAGTTATCTCAGGCAGACAAAATATGACGCCTCTTAACGGATATCAAAATAATGTTGTCGTTGTCGCAGTTGTGCAAACATTTTGACGTGTTCGTAATACTATGACGCCCCTGGATCTCTTTACGTTAATGACCGACATACCTTCTTGATCATAACTGGTCGAGCTTGTTTATTGGTTGAGGACCTGAATGATGTGGCCTTCCTTTCCAAAAACGCCAGCAAATCACTAAGACCACCATCCTGGTTGCTTGCTGCTTTACTCTGCTTTAATCCGTGGACGCGCAGAAAGGACAAATTTCCCCTGGCTCTGGTGGCTCGTCCAGTGATGGATGCCGAAGCACGTGAGGCCAGGCCAGAAGAGTCGTTCCCTTTCAAATGTTTCAAAACAGTCTGCGCTGCTGTTGAAACTCCACGTGGATTCTTTCCAGGACCGGCTCTCGCAGGTCTTGACCTGGAGGCTCTTGCCTCGCTGGCTGCAACTTTTGCGGCACGTTTGCCGACAGCATCCATGTCAAGATCGCCATCGATGTCGGTCCTCATTCCCGCCCTTCTCTTTTGTATCCCGCCTCTCGTGGTGGTTTTCGCTCCCGTGGTAGCACCTCTGTTAGCCCGTTGGGCCACAGAAGAACGGGGACCTTGTGGTGCCATGATAGATGATGAGTGGATGTGGAGGGGTGGTTTGTCAAGTGACGCGCGCGTTTTCTCAGCTCAGGAGACGAGGAAGATTGGAGGTATTTGATGTATGTTTCCTTAAATCGTCTTCGTTATCGCGGGTGGAGGCGCGTCTTGATAACTTCCTGGCCGAGATTTTTGTTTTTCTTTTTTTTAGGTTGCTATTGTAGTAGACTTGGAGATGGGAGATATCCCAGATTTTGATGTATTGGCAAAACCACTGGGGTCAGAGAGTTATTTAGACTCGAGAAGACTCCAAAAGATTCAGAAGAGAGTGTTTCGGAACGGGGGCGGAGGATGACACGACGAAGACCAGCGCGATCAGGTCGAAGAGAGTGAAGGGCTTTCAGCCTCACTGCAAACGAGTGTTGCCGACGTCCTCTGTTGTTCTAGACGTCCTCTTCAAATTAAAGCGTTCTGGTTGGTTCCGGTGTTTCCGTTGAGGATTGCAACTGATAGAATGCGGTCGGAAAAAAAAGTACTGTTTGTGTAGGAGAATAACCAGGAGGGCAGAGTTTGAAGAGAGAAGGTTTGCTTAGATGACGTCCAGCGGGACCCACTTTTCTGGCCTCATTCACTGCATGTACAAAAAGTTTCGGAATTACCTACGGCCCACTGTAGTAGGATGTAAGGCAGCCGCGGGTCTTTTGTTCCTCCGCCTATTCGCGGATCAGGCACCAGCGACGAGCTGCCTGGTTCGAAACCTTGCGTCTTTGTTATCAGCTCAGTGCTTCTGTGACCAAATGAGATCGCAACATGAGCACTTCATTATTTTTTATTTTTTATTTTTTTATTGACCTATTCTGTACTGAAAATGCTGAAAGAACTGCGCGTTGCGGGCTTCCAATCAGAAAAACTCTTTTTACTTCAAATTGCTTGACAAACATGAATGAAATATCACGTGACACGGCATCCATTTCGCGTCCCCGTCTCCGTGGAGCACGCCGAAGCGCGTAAAGCACTTGAAGGGGCCTGCATCAGGTTGGTGAGGGTGACGCAATGGAGTGAAGCTTCTTTCACTATTGAGCCGACAAATCATCCTACGCTATGCTCTAATCACAGCACCTCTGTTGTGAAGAGAATTTTCGCCGAAAACGAGCACGCAGACGAACAAGGAGCGAAACGAAAGCATTGGTTCAGTTGCAACCCTCGCCGTCTTTGCCATGGATGACGATGATTTTAGCGATGACATTGCAGACGAAGATTTATTTGAGGCATTGAAGCAGACCTCTCCGTCTAACAGGGTGCACTCATACTCGGGCACAATTCCCCAGGAACCTCAACACCGGAGGAAACCAGATTCTCTGTCAGCAGCAGCAGAGGTTCTTGAAGATTTGCCCTCTGACGCCTTTTCATCGCCAGAACCCGAATTAAACGGCCCAGGTACTGCAACAAGAAAACCTGGAGAATATGGAGCATGTAGAGCATCTGGGGATTCAACAAACGGTCCTAGGCAGCGCAATGGCCTTGCCAGAACAGGCTCTGCTGGGTTTCGTCAAACGACACTTTGGGGCACGGTAGCCCAGGAGACGGCGCCATCGCTGACACAAAATCCTAGCCAAAGGGTTTTCAGAGCGGATATGCCGAGGGAAGAGGCCAGTCATCATGAAATTGACAAAGAGGCGATGAAGACGTGGGTATATCCAACAAACTTGGGCGCGATTCGAGATTATCAGTTCAGCATTGTCAAGAACAGCCTGTTCAACAATACTTTGGTCGCGCTGCCAACTGGCCTTGGAAAGACTTTTATCGCCGCAACAGTCATGCTTAACTTTTATCGATGGACAAAGTCAGCAAAGATTGTGTTTGTGGCTCCGACCAAGCCCCTGGTTGCTCAACAGGTCGATGCATGTTACAATATTGTTGGCATTCCTCGGTCCGACACGACGCTTCTCACTGGAGATATTCCACCGGCGCTGCGAGTTGACGAATGGGAGACGAAACGCGTATTTTTCATGACACCGCAAACTTTACTCAATGACTTATCTCATGGCTACGCAGACCCCAAAAGCATTGCACTCATCGTCGTTGACGAGGCACATCGGGCTGTGGGAGAATATGCATACGCAAAAGTAGTCAAACTCATCAGGCGATTTTCCAACAGCTTTCGCATCTTAGCGCTTACCGCCACCCCTGGATCAAAAGTAGAGACTGTCCAGGAAGTCATTGACAATCTGGGAATATCACATTGCGAGATCCGAACAGAGGAGTCTCTCGACATTCGACAGTACGTCCATGACAGGAACACGGAACAAGTGGTTTTGGATCCCTCGGATGAGATGAATCTCATAAGTGAGCTGTTCACACAGGCGTTGAAGCCTCTGATGGACAAGCTCAGCTCGCAGAACATCTACTACGGCCGAAACCCCATGGCCATGACAACGTATGGGTTGATGCAAGCACAAAAGGATTGGTTTGGAACAAGAGGACGGCACGCGAATCAAGGCGTTCAATTTATGATGAGAGCTATCTTTAGTGTTCTTACCAGCCTTGCGCACTCCATCAAGCTGCTCAACTTCCACGGAATCAAACCCTTCTACGACAACATGGTCGACTTCCGAAGCGAACAAGAAGAACGGGGCGAGAAGGGATCCAAGTACAAGCGTCAGATCGTCGAAGACGCCAGCTTTCGAAAGATGATGGACAAGATCTCAGGCTGGCTCAAAGTAGATGGCTTTGTGGGGCATCCGAAGCTCACGGCACTTGCAGATTGCGTCCTCAATCACTTCATGGATCAGGGAGAGGGATCAGCTACACGGGTTATTGTCTTTAGCGAGTATCGCGACTCGGCTGAAGACATTGTTCGTGAGCTCAACAAGCATCAGCCGCTGCTCAAGGCTAGCGTCTTTGTCGGCCAAGCTGATGGAAAGCGAGGCGAGGGGATGAAACAGGCACAACAGATTCAGACTATTGATAGATTTAAAAAGGGAGAATTCAACATCCTCGTGGCCACGTCTATCGGCGAAGAAGGATTAGACATTGGACAAGTGGATCTGATTGTCTGTTACGATTCCTCTGCGTCACCGATTCGCATGTTGCAGAGAATGGGCCGGACAGGCCGCAAACGGGCGGGGAACATTGTTCTGCTCCTGATGAGAGGCAAGGAGGAAGACCAATTCGCCAAATCCAAGGATAGCTACGAGAAGATGCAAAAGCTCATCTGCGAGGGGAGTCGTTTCAACTTTCGATTTGACCTGTCAAGCAGAATTGTTCCTAGAGAAATTCGACCAGAGGTGGACAAAAGACATGTCGAGATTCCCATTGAAAATACACAAAATTCGTCTCTGCCAGAACCGAAGAAACGTCGCGCTGGGGTAGCAGGGAAAAAGAAGCCTCCGAAAAAGTTCCATATGCCTGACGGAGTCGAAACAGGATTCCAGACACTATCGCACTACATGAACGGCGGTGGTGGTGCCAAGTCAAAGCCATCGAAGCCGGCACGAAATCCTGAGCTCGATGATATCGAGGAAATTCCAGATTTGAATTCAGTTGTATTGTCTCGCGAGGAGCTTAAAGAGCTGGACCGAACATACCGAGACCTGCCATTCAACCATAATGTGGTTGAGGAAACAGAAATGCCCAGCATGTCTGCATTCCCCGTTCTCCAAAGGCAGCTTCGACCAGTTGTGGGATTGAAACACGGCACGCAGACTAAGCGCATTGTGAAACTTCTGGCGAGAATAGCTAACAACCCAAGTCGATTGGTCAGAGAGCACGATTTTCCCCTCGACTGTAGCTCGTTTAGAGACATACCCGTCAAACCATTCTTCGATTCCGACGGAGAAGGGTCGGAGGTTAACGACGAAGAGCCTGGCTCAGGCGCGACAAAGAGGCGAGAAATATCAACTGCACTGACAGGACGTCAAACCAAAAGAAGAAAGACCCAGGCAGTCTCAAGCACAGCAGTGTCGCAGCCAGAAGCGGCAGATGGCCGTTATGATGATGATGATGATGATGATAACGACGAGAGGCCCCAAGCACCGCATCTCCATCAAGGGCAGGCCTACAAAAACTCCAAGAAGACAAAAGCCACGCGAAAGAAGTCAAAGGCAATATCGAAAGCAAGAGATAGATGCATCACCAGCAACGAATGGGGAGATGATTGCGAGCGCGACAGCGACCTCATGGAGAGTAGTGGCTCAGACGACGGCGCAGATCTGCTAGACTTTGTGGTAGCAGACACCCAGGCGACTTCAACAAGCATGATGCGCGATTCGCAGCCAACATCAACAACAGCCTCACCCACACACACGACACCGACATCAACATCGAGGTCAAACGCAGTGGCTAGCCGGCCATTCTACGTCCCTACGCACTTCTCTGCGACCCAGGAGAGCGACGACATACCCGACCTAGATACCCTGATACGATGCCCGGTCACCAAGCGTCCCAACGCGGGTAAGAATGATCATGCTGGTGTCTCGGACCTGGCCTCGGATTCGGACGACGTAAACACAAAACGCGCAGCTCGTGCAAGGCGGCAGATTCTGGACAGCGATAGCGACGAATGAGCTTATTGTCGTTCTTTGACGGCAACCGATCAAATCACAGGATTGTTTCTTTTATCCAACTCAGCCAGTTGATTAGATGTACTTGGGAATGGCCGAAGAAAAGCCCCCTGGCGTTTCGCAAAGGTTTTGAATTAAGGAGCACAGGCGTTTTGCTTAGCTGTCAAGAGCGTTTGCTTGAGCCTTTTTTTTGCAGAGTTTGCCTAAACAAAGAAGATACATAAAAGAAAATAAGAATACTAAAAGACATATAATATGAATGACATCAAGACTGATATCGCAGTGGGTGCATGTTCCAATATCCGATAATAAGGGAGTTTGCCTAAACAAAGAAGATACATAAAGAAAAAAAATAAGAATACTAAAAGACATATAACATGAATGGATATCAAGACTGATATCGCAGTGGGTGCATGTTCCAATATCCGATAATAAGGCAGGGTGGACTCACTGCCTTTTCGCCACGAAGGATGTACGTGAACGTTTTTCTTTGAGAGGTTTGACTGGTGGATATATATGATGCGCTCAGGACGGGTGTTGGAATGGAAAAGTAAGTACATATCACGTTTGGTGTTGTGGGATGGGTGTCTGTACTGCAATGAAGGTCCATGGATATGCTACGGTGGGACTACTTTGTTGGAGTAGATGCGTATTAGAGGCATTGCTGGTGAAAATTGGGAGGGTGTGATGGATGGCATTATTGGGGTCTGCTGGCCGTGGGCTGTGAAGGCTGTGGATGGCAGTGTATTTATTAGGGATGGAAAATGGAGATGGAAAGGAGCATAAAAGCAATGGAGAGAGAGGAAATAAAATCCTGCAAAGGGATTATCCTCTGTTGGTCTGGAGTTGGTTGATCTAGGTGGCTGTTCTTACTGCGGATCACGTCCATCTTCCATTGCACTGTCTATTATTGATGGATGCCCACGGACAGGATTTTTTTAACACGTATGAACCATGTTCTTGGGTAAAGCTACCATTGAGAGAGGCGACTAGCACCAGTCCAGGAGAGGGAGCTCGACACCAGAGATGTTCCACCAACAGTCGTAATGACCCAGTAGAAAAACAACCGTACATTCATCGCATGAGCGACCTCAACTTGAGTATCTACCTCTTATATCCCATATCCGACCAAACGCCGCCGTCAACCCTGCTCAGACGTCCTGTTCAACCAACGCGAAAAGCCGCTCTCTTTGAACACACAAAACAACAAAGAGTCAGCACATCCAGTCTTTCATGGCCAAAGCAAATGCCCCGCCCCAAACGGGGAACAGGGCAAAACGTAAAACGCCCAACATAAACATATGTAAGTGTAAAAAGAAAAAAAAAATCTCGTTCAGAAACCCAAGTTATAAGCACCACTCCCCCCACCCACGTCCAACCCGTCCCAACAAGCGAGGATCCTCAACACACCCCAGTTCACCCCCAACACATATGGCGATGCATTGAAAAAAAAAAGGGAAAACCAGTTTGACGTAGTGGCGGGATCAAAAGGACTCGCCCGGGGAGCGAAGAGAACACGGGCCGAGGGACCGTCCCGCCTTCAAAGGATATATAATACACGAAGGCGATCTGATCCGGGGGGTGTCTCAGACGGCTCTTCCTAAGATATTATGGAGGGTTGTAAAATTCGATACTTTCATCATTTTGAGATTGTGAAGGGGGAGTTACGCCACGTCAAGAAGACAGAGACGCGCGTACAGGAAAGAAAAAATAGTGCAGATAGAGTGTCCTTTGTGCGTCGTGAATAAAGAAGAGAACAGGAAAGAAATGCAGCAAAAATAGCGGGAGAGCACAACACTTACATTGGTCAAGATGCTTTGTTGGAAGAACAAAAGTGGGAAAAAAGAAAGAAAGAAAAGAGAGTGGTGCGTGCGGATAACAAAGCGTGAAGAAAAGAGCTTGCGCTGTGTAGGTGGAGAGTGAGGGTGAGGTTGGCCAATCAGATGCGGGGGAGGTGGGTTGCACTTCTTGACGTAATAAGGCAGCACGGCGAGGGCCTGATCTGATTGCTTGCACTGCGAGCATCATCGGACCCAGACCAGACCAGACGCCCGACGAAGCAACCCTCCTCCATCCTCCATCCTACATGTCGCTCTAGTGTTGCTGCAAGCCAAGAAAAAACCTTTCCATCTGCTGCATCCGCTGACCTTTACAAAAACATCATTCAGACGCTGGGAGAATAAGAAAGACGGAAAAAAGAAAACACCAAACACCATGGTCTGCGCCGGCGCAAGGGCAGTCTCGGTCCTCAAGTTTGTAGGAACCATCTCGTTGGGTCTCCTGACGGTACGTTTCCCCGCGGTTTTGCTCGGCCCAGACGTGCTGCAATGTCTGGCCCTGCCAGAATAGCATCTGCCGCTGCTCCTGATGGTCATCATCGTCAACAGCCTCGCCAAAAGAAACTGGCTTGCTATCCGGCGATGACGAGAAAGAAATACGTCATGGCCTGAAAAAAGTGAAGAAAAAGTGCCAAAAAAAAAAAAAAACAATACCTCATCAGCTAATTTCATATCCATCTCAACAGGGCGTCTCCTACACCGTTTCGAGCCTCGCCCTTCCATCGCTTCTTCGTCTCCCATCCTCCACGTCCGCTTCCCAGGCCCTCGCCTCCCTGACCAAGAGCCTAGACAGGCCTCTTCTCGCGCTGACATCTCTGGCTACGGCGCCGCTCCTCCTCTCCTTTGTGCTGTCTCCTCGTCGTGTCCGCCATCCATACCTGCTGTATACGTCGGCGCTGGCTGTGCTGTCGACGCTGGTGCCACGCCTGTTGCCACAGCCGAGATCCGGCCGTCCTGTCGCTGCTGCTGCTCAGAAAGCCAAGAAGCCTTCTTCTCCGCGGGCCAGGATGGACGCGAGCTATGAGGTGCTGGGGGATGTGCACAGCGAGGCGGCCAGCGAGGAGGAGATGGAGGAGGTGAATGGGGAGGAGGTCAGGGTGCATCTTGAAGCGCTCTCGAGGGGTTATCTCGCTCGCACGGGATTTGCTGCCATGGGGTTTGCTATGGCTGTGGTTGGGTTGTGGGGGGACGGTGGCCCTTCCAAGGCTGCTGTTATTGTATCGTAATCGTAACTAGGTTGGGACGTGTTTGCAAATAGTCTTGTTTTCTATTCTACGCTCGCTAGTGAGCAGAGCAGATTGTCTTGACTTGTTTTTCTTTCCTGGCTGAGACTCTCCAATCTACAATTTTTTTATATTTCAATTTCAACGTGTTTACATGACTAGTAGAGAGATGTTCCAGAGGTTCTCTTTGCCAGGGCTCTTTCCTTTGCTGTCAAAGGTGTCTGATTGCATACTGAATCGTCCATCGAGTCTCGCGGTATGAGTTATCCAATACATACATAGAGTGCGATGACCCAATATATAATATATACGTACATAGAGGAGTAGGTGAATAAAAAAAAACTCGTACCGTGTTTTAATCATCACCATCACTTTCAGCATCACTATCCTTATTCGTCTCCTTCTTGGGCTCAGGCCAGGCACTCTCCCATCGATCCGCCAGCGTCTTGGTCACAAAATCACTGGGTTCCTCACCGTTGTGCCCATCCTCCACCGACGCGACATCGTCGTCCTCGTTGCGGCGAGGCGAATTGACTTCAAAGTACCGCGAGCTAGTGTGCTTCTCGCCTAGTCGCCTCGCCACGTCGTTGGCTTCATTGAGGCTTACGAGTCGGCGCTTGCCGGGGTGTTTGCTCATTGTCGTGGCGATGAGGTCCCAGATGACGGCCTTGAGTTTGGTGCTTGGCAAGTCCCTGGTGTGCTTGCCTTCACCGATGCCCATGGCTCGGATGATGAGAACGAGCTCCCGGGTGGTGTATTTCTCGCGGAGGCCCAGATCGGCAATGTCTGTCCTTAGCAGTGCGTCGGCTTTGCCTCTCAGGGCGGCCTCGTCTCTGTATTCATCAGTGCTCTTGTCTACGAGTTTGGTGGCCTGGTCACTTTTGTCGTTTTTGGGCAGTTCGGGCCGCGTGAAGAGTTTGTCGATGAAGCCGTCGTGGGCGAGTTCGGCGGGCGTGCGGCCCACGGCGTTTTCGCGATATATTTGCTGGGGGTTGTGGTCGATGAGCACCTTGACGAGGGAAAGCATATCCTTCTTGACGGCGGTGTGGAGACAAGTTTCGCCTGCGCCGTTGAGTAAATCTAGTTCTGCGCCCTGAGAGTAACTGAGGATGAGTTTGAGTGTCTCGACAACGTCCCTCTCGTCGTCGTACGTCTGATGGTCGGGGCGCTTGACGTAACAGTTATACCGGTGGCCGACCTGGACTTCACCCGTCGGTCCTAGACCAGAAGCCTGACAGATCCAGGTGTGGAGGGGCGTGGTGCCATTCTCGGTAATATTCTTACGTTGTACGAAAAGATGAGCTCGGAGCCCTTCATCAAACAGGTCCAGCATGGATTTGAGCTGTTTGGCTTTGGGAAGCCTCGAGAGACAGGCGTGAAGGATATTTTCTCCCTTTAGGTTCCGCGTTGATTGGTCTGCACCAGCATCCACAAGAATCTTGGCCAAGCTTGTTCGACCAAGTCTGCAAGCAATCATGAGAGGAGTTTCCCCATCACATGTCTTCTTCTCAAGATAATCCGGACAGCGTTGGACAAGATATTCGAGCAATTCGACTGACTCGTCAGAGCTTCCTAAGACGGCGGAATGGATGACCAGATCATCTGTTTCGATTGTAAGAAAGAATAACGAACAGAAAAAAAAAGATATCGCCTAGAAGAGGAGCGGATGACTCACTATCGGCACCCAACCATTTCGCAATGGCTCGCTCAAAGCCTCCTGGACTTTCCTTCAGGTGCTTGAACCTCGCATCGTCACGGGCAGCCTTGGATTTTCCGAATTCAGCATAGAGTCTATGTGGCTTATCACTTAAAAAGAACTCTACGCCGTCTATCGAGCCCTCCAAAGCCGCATGCAAGAGAGGAGGCGTTTTCATCCCACTGGTGCGGGTGAGCACATTACGGCCAGCATTTGCCCAATCCTTTCTGCATTTCGGAAGAAAAAAAAAAAAGGAAGACTCGTCAGTAACAGTCGGACATTAGTAACACGCGTGGAGAGAACTTACCTCTTTTTGCCGTAAACGGTGAGGCCTTGGTAAAATCGCGGCTTTTCCTTGACTTCCACACCACTTTTCTTCACAAGGTGGTCAAGGGGTATACCGGCTCCTGTTCGTTTTATAATAAGAGATAGCAGTTCCGTCTTGCCGTGTTCGACGGCCCATCGGAAGTCACCCTCAGGAAAGGTAAACTTGCCAGATTCCGTGCCGTCATCAATAGTGGTCTGTGATTGTTGTTCACTGAAATGCTCAGCCATGTCCAGTAGTGCCTTTAAACCGGCGACATCATCGTTTTCCAACACATGTCTGAAAAGTGTGTTATGCTTCGACTTGTTCCTGGAAGCCTTGCCATTTTTCATGGTGAAGGATGACACAGACGCGCACATGTGCTCTATCGGCGTGACGTGTGATTTCACCTGCATCGAGCACTCCCCAACGTTATCAATGGTGAAGTCCTGATCCACAAGCTGAGATTCAATTTGTGGCTCGCTTGCATCATCGTTGCTATCGTCTTCAGTGCTGTAGCATTCACTATCGTTTTCTCGACTCTCCTGCTTCATCCTGTAACGGACGTCGTCCTTGTCTGGTGCAGACCACTGAGCCTTTACAATCTCGAGAATGGCTCGAGCAACGTCGAATCGTCCACGCAAGAAGGCGAGCGAGAATGGAGAATTGTTGAAGTTGTCGGAGATGACAATTTTCAGAGGAGCCTGTTTGTTTTCAGTATCCCAGGCTTGAAGGGTGAGTTCCTTAATGCGACTCAGATTGCCGGCCCAAGCGGCTTCCATACTATACCATCAATGTTAGTGTCTGTAATGGCAAAAAAGACAAAGTAAAAAAAGAAAAAAAGGAAAAAACAAAAGCAAGCAGAATGAGACCGGACGTACAGTTCAACGTATCCATCTCTTCTTGCCTCAGTCATGTCCTTGTCAGATTTAAAAATAAAGTCAAACATGTACTCGTCGCTCTCATCTTCCGTCTCGTCCTCCTCGAGTTTATTATTCTTCTTCCGCTTCTCACATTCAACCTTGGGATAGAGATCTTCAAAAGTCCTCGCCCCTTTGCTGAGTAAGTGTTGCTCCAGAGATTGAAAGGCAGCCAGAATTTCTCTGACAGTTGCCAATTTCTCCGACGCCCCCTTAGCGTCTTGGGAACTTTCGAGGGACTTCTCATATGCTTTCACCCTATCAGAAAATGACTTTTTCTTGGCCCTCACGTCTTGTGAAACCATCCAATGCTTGTATGTGCCGCTCTCGATTCGTCCAAGATAGTCATCCAAGCCTTGTCTCGGAATTGGCTTGGCACAGTTGGCTTGTTCACATTCATACGTAGACAGAGTGTCAATCATGTCTCGAACAAGGTCAAGAGCCGAAGTTCCCATGCAATATCTCCATCTATAATGGTTATTCAACAAGTCCTTGGAATCCTGCGTTAAAGCATTTATATCAGCACCGTGTTCCAGGAGATGCATGGCACCTTCCGTATTTCCAGACCTGATGGCATTGATGAGCGGTGACTCATAGGATCGATCGTAGGCTGTCTTGGACCGCTCCAAGTCCCCAAGGTTTCTGGACATCATGGAAGAAATCTTGGCAGCTTTCAGCCATATGTCAAAATCGATTTCGGCGAGTGCCCCTGCATTTAGGAGTTTGAGGACTAGTATGGGGTCGCCATGCTGGACGGCGGCATGCAGAGGTGAAATAGTGTCTGGGTTCCAGCTGTAACCAGCCAACACAATGTGGTTGATGGCAGATTTGATACCCGCCCTGTCGTTCTCTAGCAGTTCGTCGACGATTTCGGTGTCGCCGTATTCAACATAGCGGTAAAAAGCCGTACAACCCTGGGCATCGGCATGAGATGACGTGGCGCCCAGCTTGAGAAGGAGACGGGCCATTGAGATGGCTTTTTCTTTGGGAAGACCCAGAGCGAGTGTCAGGGTCAAAATGGCCGCAATATCATCCGATTCATATGTGTTGAGAAACTTGACGGGCAAGATAGAGTCTGCTCCATACTAGAGTGAGAGTTAGCATTTGCTATAAGAGGTAGTAAGGATAAGAAAATGAGACGTACATCGCAGAGAAGCTTGACCGTTTCTTCATGCCCTTCAACAATGGCCAGATGCAACGGCGAGCAAGGTGTGTCCCAAGCAAGCACGTCGATTTGGTAATAATCTGGCTCATCTTCGGAATCTGCCAACTCGGGATCATCTGCTTTTTCACTGGAATCCTTGGTTCTCAAAACGTTGACGAAAGAGCCGGTGCCGATCGACTGTACGTCCACTTCAGTTTTGTCACCGTCGTCAATGATTTCAATATCAGATTCTGAATCCACATCCTGCTTGCTACCATCAGATGTTTCATCAATCAAGTGCATTCCTTCAGCATCGTTTGTTTTTGTTTTCTCCTCTGATCCGCTATTGGCAGTCTTTTGAGTGTCTCTCTGGCGACCATCGACCTTGTCTCCAAGGGTTGCTTTGCGCCGCCTGGCCTGTCGCTCTTCCTCTAGCTCCTCATTTTTAATGCTTTTCTCCATCATGATTTTTATCATTTCATTACTGCCGCGAGCAGCAGCTAAGTGTAGCGCCGTTTTCCCATCAGCAAGACGAGCAGTCAAGCGGGATCCATGATCCACCAAACACTTTACAATATCGGGAGTTGAGGTCATGACAGCGAGATGCAGGGGAGTTCGGCCGGTGTAATCACGCTTGTTTGGGTCAGCACCCTCCTGGGATAGCCAGTCGAGTACTTCGTCGATATCAGAATCGACAATGGACTGGCAGAGTCGTGCGGTATTCCCGACATACGCCATATCAGTCCAATCCTGCTCAGTAAGAGGATTGAAGGACCCAATCTGTTGTCGGCCTGGATCATCAAGGAGAAAGCTTACTTTGCCAGAGATGTAGATTTCGGCTTCTTTCTCAGCAACTTCGATTTCTTCGGAGGTTACAGGTTTCGGACAGTTGCCGCAACAGTCCTCAATGACGTCCTCGACGCGTCCGAAAAATGCTGGATGACGATGCAGATAGACTTTGCGATCCTTGGGCTGATTCCATTCAGCATTCAGGAGCAAGTCGCGAGTGTAGCACAGCTTCTCGATACGCTTCGCGTTGAAGTTTTCACCGTATGGAACGGTAAAAGTGTGGTAATTGCTGACGTCCTCTTGTGAAAGCCAATCCGCCACCTCATCTTCGTGAGTATCCTTGATATTACCCCGCAATGGCATGAAGGACCTATATCGAGCTGGTCTCCCACGCTCGGTCCGTCGCTTGTTGAGGTATGTTTCTCGGGCATAGTTTGTGGGCAAGCGCTCGAGAACCAGAAGTCTGGCGAGACCCAGTGTCCTTTGGAAGCTTCTTTCAAAGATGGTTGGGTCGACCTTGGTGCGATCCAACTCGGGCCAGTATACTTCAAAGTTCCGATGCGCGTACTTGGAAAGACGATTCTCATAAGAGGGGCTTCGGCGAGAGAGATCAACGTGGTTGATTTGGGTAATAAAGCTTCCCAGTGCTCGAGGGGTGACGTAAACCTGCTTTCCATCGTAGGCACCACCGGCAGCATCGATATCAAAGCCAGTGAGAATCTCACTGACAGACTTGTAAACCCGCAAAACAATCTTTTCACCATAGTTTTTCTTTAGTAAGTGGTGATTGATTATAGGCCGCTTTCACGGAATGAATTGGTGGGCGGGAAAGGGGGGCGTTGGGTTCTAGAGAGGATAAAGAAACAGGGGAGGTTTTTGAGATACGAACCTGGATATGGCGAACAGGATACTGACTGGCAATGGTTATGGCATATTTGGTGCGAACAACGGTGACCTCATTGAGCAGAGCATCTTTGATTGCCCGTTCAATCTGCTTAATTTTCTCAAGGGCTTGTTCGTGAGTAAGCCCGTAGAGAAACAAGTCTACGTCTGACGCTGGGCAAAACTTTTCATGATAGTATTCTCGTAGCTTTCGCTTGGAAACCTTGAAGGATTTCGGCACGGGCAGCAAGCAATTCACAACGGAGGACCCAGCAGCGACAACGTTGTTCCAATCAAGCTCGACGAGTGAAGACTCGGAAAAGACGTTGAAGTTGGTTTGAAACTCGGAAAAGTCGGCCACCGTGGCCGGCGAACCATGTGGCCTGCGCTTGTCCTCAGGAAGAGGCATGATATATCGAGACTTTTCTTCTTCCGACTCGACAGACAAGTCTCGTGCTCGAGTGGTGATGTTGGCAGTGTCGTCTGTGAAAAGAGGGAGCACGTTCAGATAGGGGTCATTGAGAATGGGATTCTTGCGATCCTGCGCATACACCTCTCTCAAACGAGCCTCGTACTCGCGGTAAGGCTTCATGATATCTACCATGAGCGTTTCGGGGTGCTCTGCGATGTGCCGGGCCAAGCCGGCAACAGGGGCGGGCAGCTGAGGCAGATTCGCGGCAGACATGGCTTTGGAGGGTGACGATGGAAGCAAAGAAGAAAGATGGCGATAATGATACAAGCTGGCAGCAATGATGGGGAGTTACGAGGGCAATTGTCTGGCTGGCCGACAGCTGCCCATGCGGCGTGAGCAGCTGTCGGCATCGTGTGGTGGGCAATGGGAATGGCTGTTATATAACATTGACAAGTCAACCAGCTGGTCGTGCCAGGACTTCAACTTGCGTTCTTTGACGCTAGCAAGTCAGTGAGTAGATACCTGGTAGGTAGGTACCTATGAGGTGGTTGGCGGAGGCATCTGGAACATCTGGAGCTGAAAGTGACGAGACGAGGCGGTGCAGCAAAGTTGGCACTCACCATTCATACCTTGCACTGTGCAGGCTCGCACATTGCAAATCCACAACGCATAATGCACAATGCGCATCTGATAAGAGCACCGTGTCGAGAGTCGAGACTATTGCGAAAATTCACGCGCATCTCCGTCATCTCATGACAGCTTGCTGGACCCTGGTGAGTCTGATCACCTCTCTCTCTCTCCGTCTCTGCTGGGGCCTCTCAATAATTATTTGATCCGTGCATGTCAGCTGGAGGCACTACTTTAGACTCAATATTGCTTGGCTGTGCTGTGCTGCGCCCACTGAACCGACGGGAGCACAGACTGAAAAAAACAGCCCCTCTGGGCGGATCCAGACCGGACTGGACCTGTAGGTGTCGACCCTTTACATCCTCACATCTCTTCACGTCTCTTCACGCCCCTTCCTTCGACTGCAGCCTCTTGACCGTTCACGACGTTTCACGGCCTATTCAGTGGCTCACGGATGCCCCCTCAGTAATCTCTCCACTGCAGCCTGCTTTCACTTTGACTTTGACCTCAATGTTCCCATTTCCCACTCGCAAATCGACCACGTGGCAATCTGAGCTGTGAACACCAGGATCCTTCTCTTCTTTTTTCAGACCGTCAACAAGACAGCGCGATGGATTGGATTGATATATACATACTTACATGCCTCGCCATTGCCGTCTTCTCCTCAAAAACAGGACAACATGAGCCAACAACTTTACTGACGGCAGGCCTGAACCTTGACTGGCTTCCCTCACGACCAGTCCCCTTTAGAGTGTTCATGGTGTCTCGCTAGCCATACTACGTAAACAACAAAAGCTCTCCTTATTTCAAAAACTCACATCATCATACTGCACTTCTGTTCTTGCTGGGTCTTTCCCGCGGAGAAAAGGAATACGATATCGTGACAAGTAGCTTGCCACCTCCCGAGACTGCGAGAGCAGTCGGGGATCCCACCTCTCTGTAGATGGCCGCCCCGACCAGAGATCCAATGACCAAAGACAGAAGAAATGCAATTCGTCTGCCGCGGGGGCGGTTCTTCGTCGCGAAAAGTTTGTCATCCATCATGAGGTCTACCCACGCCGCAGTGGCCATGGCAGTACTGATTTCCGTCATGGAGAAGCTCCGCGATTGTACCACCTGGCTTCCGGCTGCGAATGCTAGTAGTCCGATGACGGCCAGTGCGTCCGGGCCCTTCCACCCGATGCCGCGCCGGTATTGAACCGCTGCTGCCGCCATAACGCAGACAGTCTGGATCAGATTGCACAGCATCAGCCACCATCGCTTTCGCGGACCGACCAAGTGACTAAGCTGGCCTGTCAACCAACCTGCCCCCAGAAAAACCCCCAGTGCCATGCCGATGTTTGCCGTGATGAACATTTCGCCGTCGAGTCGAGGTAAGACGAGAGCTAAGCATAGAAATACAGTATTCCCGGTTTGGTTGGATGCAAAGCAGTGGTAATCAGGGAAAGTTGTAGCATCTGCATGGCGACACGGAAAAGTCAGTCATCGGTCCAATGTCTTGAACAACTCTATAAACAGGAGACAAACATTCCGTCCCCCGCCTTATGACTCACCTTGTATGCCAGTGCAGAATGTCAGTATCACCAGTTGAAGCTCCGTGAACGTGGAGCTCCTCAAGTCTTCAGTGAAATGATTCCACAAACATGATCTTGAACTAGGTTCCGTTGACTCCTGAACCCGAACTCTGTCCAAATCGGGCGTCCCTTTCGGTGTGGTTTGAACTGAGCCATGATTTTCTTTTTCAGAAAACATGACGTCTAAATAGCAGTAGTACTTTTTTTTTTCGAGGGAAATGTGTTGCAAATAGTTTGGAGACGAAGAAAACTTGGCAAGAGTTTTGTTATGAGGTGGCTTCTTTTTTTTTTTTTTTTTTTGGTGCCCGAAACTCAAAATAAGCTCAGACACGGAGGAAACCAACCGCTTTTTATACTAAATAAAGAAGAACGAAACCGACGAAACGGCAAAGCCCTTTCATCGGTGCGCGGCCCGTGAGTCCGTGACGGATCAAGCAAGGCCGAGCCGATAGCCGCAACGGCGGCAAAAACTGGGGCCAGAGGTCCGGGATGGCTTCCGCATTGGTCGAACTTATTTATTACTTACAGCGGGAGGAGTAGTCTGCTGTGAAAAAGTAGACATTGCGTGGACCGATTTCGGAATCCTATGGCTTTGTACAAGCTCTCACCAAAAAAAAAAAAAAACCTGTCTTCTTCAGGCGGTGCGTCTGATTTGATCACTTTGGCCATCTTGACTACGGCTTTCAATGTATCTCCAAAAAAAAAAAAAAAAAAACGAATCCTAGTCTTGGCGACACGCCATTTTCTTCGTTCGGGACATGGAATTCCCGTCTTGTGTGTTCAGGATTGTTGTCATGACGGTGTCATAAAACATGTCCATTGTACGCATCTCCTTGATGCCAAGAAGGCTACTCCTGCGTAACGACCCATATTTCCTCAACGCGCTTATTAGAATAGAAGGTCACCGAGTCTCCTCCAATGACTTGTTTTATAAGTGTGGGTAGGTACGGAGGTGAAGCCTTGTCGGCATCGAAAGAGATAAAGTCCGGATCTTGCGTTGAGATCAGCGCCGCCCCGCCCCATGGGCACCATCCGTAGGAGCGAATCATCGATGCCGGAGTGGCACGGGCCGGAGACCCACACGGCTCGGGAGTCTAGGGCTGCTTCGTGAGCAGGTCCGGAGCTGACCCGTCCACCGATGCCGCCGACATCCGCCGAACCCCGATAGGTCTGCATCGTGACCAACTTGCCGCAATCGCAATGAAGCGCGAAAGTTCCGAAGCAGTAAGATTTTACGCGGAAACCTCTTATTCGTAGGATGTCTCAACGTGCAATTGCAAAGAAAACCTATTCCGTAGAGTGTTGAACCTCCGTGTGGTCGCGTAGGTATCACGACAGCGAGCCGCATCGTGTCGACAACCATAGATCATTTGAAAGGCAGCCGTTGTTGAGTCCTTGGCCTAAGTCCCAAGTTCCACGACTAAAATTAAAACGTTGGGTAACCACGTCTTGGCATGGGAAGTTCGAGTCACGTGAGCACGCATCTGCTTACTAAGGCGGACGCGGTACGCGTTGATTTGATTCGCGGTCTCCACCACGAGATGGCGGTCATCGAGAACAACTGAACGAACTCGAATGGGCAGTAGGATCACGCGTCGTCTTAAAGCAATTGGAACCCAAGAGAACGGGAAATTGTCAAATGTCGTCCCTCTTCCGCTGAAAAATTCGGTCCGGCAGCCTTCTTCCCCGGCTTCATGACGCGAAATAACCTTGGCGATCAACTGTCCTGGCTGCTAAGCAATATCCAGTTGGCCAGACCACCCGTGTGGACACTACCACCAGCAGACGATATTTCAATTTCCAAAGGGTCACAGTCGTTCAATTCGATTAGGGGAGGGTCTCAGAACAAATCTTTTGCCTCAAAGAGTCCACAGAAAACCGTTGCAGAGCGCAGACCTGGGCCGTCGAGCAATGTTATTACTCTGACCGGGTGGGGGGAGGATATTGTCGACACGCCACAGGTCATTGAGGCGGTCGACGACAATATGGTTCGATTGACATCAGCGTCGAAATCGAAGCGGCCGTCTTTGATTTATCAAACTCACGATCCGCTGCCAACCCCGCTCGGCACTGGCGAGTCTAGAGGACCCAAGTCCCGCCATGGTACACATGATCAGCACAATGGTTAGTGGAAGCCCAGCCAAATTTCATGCATGGGTAAATTTGTGTTAATCCGTTCGTAGGCCCTAGTACTCCAAAACGCAGAAGGCAAACTTCGCCGCGGAAGCTTGTTCCTGCTTTCGCTGCTCCTTCACCAGGCCCCAGTCCTGAGTTTCCAGATTTCGATGCCGATGACTTGGAATGTATGGATCTTACGAACGACTCAATCGGCCAAAATACATCGAAAGACAGTGACGTGCAAATATGGGATGCCAAAGGCAGTCTATGGTCACCACTGCCAGCTAGAAGCGGCAGAAAAAGGAAGGGCAATGATATGAGCAGAAATGATGCAACGCAGGAGGAAAACTTTCCCGATGTATACGATGTTTTAGGCACCGAGCCTCCTGTTTCGACCCCTGGGAATCGATCAGTCACACGCCGAGCTGGTCTATCGAGCACTGCCAAATCAGGCCGCAAGCGTCATGCCAAAGAGACGTCGGAGCAACCGGTGGCGGACATTCCGAGCGACCCTATGCAGGACATCATGGTGGCCATGTCCTCGCCATCAAGACGTGTTGTAAACCGTCGAGACCACTTGACTACGCCAAGATCTCCAAGAAAGAATGCCACGGAGCGCGCCGAGCGATCAGACGATAGTTGCAAAAAGAGAAAGGCTAATAATCCATACGAAGGGATTCTTCCACCGGTTTTCGAGCAAGAGTCCTTGCCAAGTCCAGCAGAAATCGACCAAACGGATGACTGTATCCCTGGTTCGGACGAAGAGTTATTGACACCACCGGTACCCGATATTCCTGTCATCTCACGGCACGCGAAACCGACTTCAAGTTCTGGAAGCACGAACAATGCAAGCAGAACCCTTCTCAGTGACATTGACTCAAGCCTTAGTCGGGATAGCCCTCGACTTGGCACTTGCGATCCTGCACTCCAGAGGACAATTCCTCCGGATCAGACACCAAAGATACTGGAGTACTTGAAGCAGAATTCGCAAATACTCACGGCGCGACGCGAGACCATTTTGCTCGAGATACAACGCAACGGAGCTGATTTCATGAAGGCAATAAATGAAAGGTGGCCAAAGGAGAAGCGTGGGGAAATCAAAAGCGAGAAGGAGAGCTTACAGAGGCAGCAGAAATCAGTACAGGAGCTGAGCGAATCCCTGGAATCATATGGGAAGCTCTGTGAGCAACGGGAGCAACTTGCTCATCAGGTGGCTCTGTCGTATGCAGAAAGCATCGACACGGAAGATGATGAGGCGCGTCTGGACGAGTTGACGGATGTGATTCAACAGCGCGAGGTAGCACTTGCCAGACTTGTCGTGGGTGCTGGATTTGACGAGTCCCACCACCCTATGCTTGCATTGCCCGGCCCGTCAGCAGGAAATACGCAAAGCAATGTTGTTTTTGGCACACAGTCCCTGGGACCACCGTCAGTCGTCGACATAACGCGTGTTTCATCATGGCATCATAGTTCAGTCGGGGGAGCATCAACTCAAGTCGTGCATCAAACCCAGTTGCCCGGTTATTCGCAGCATATGGCACGCGTTGCTCCACTGCGGAACCAGAGTTTGATGATCGAGGACGCAGGAAACATGACTGCTGACAGAGCATTTCCTAGACAAGCTCCAGCGACACCAGCTGCTTCTAGAGCACAGATGATGGCCGATGCTCTGATAGCAGGTGAGAACGAGGACGAATTTTCTGAATTTGACGAAACTGAGCTTCGTCCGTCGGCATCTGCGCGCACTCGAAACACCCCTGGAGTGGCTGCTTTATCATCATATAACCACGCTGCAACACGCCGTCCACATCATGCTGGGGATAATTTCAGTGACTTTAGCGACGACGACGATATGCTCGCGTTTGCCCAAGACTATGAGACTCGTCAGTCTTTCGAGAGCGAGCCCACGGCATCACGCACGGTATTTTCAGAAACGTCCGGTAATGTCACGGCACCTCCTAGAACGAAGATGCCGACAAGACGCCAAAATGCACCTGTATTGCCCGAGCTTCGAATGCCACCTGAGTTGATGAAACACCCTTGGTCACCAGAGGTCCAAAAGATGCTCAAAGACCGGTTCAGGATGAAGGGGTTTCGCCACAACCAGTTGGAGGCAATCAATGCAACTTTGGCTGGCAAGGATGCTTTTGTGCTGATGCCCACCGGAGGCGGCAAATCTTTGTGTTACCAGCTGCCTGCAATTGTCAAAACAGGAAAGACACGAGGCGTGACGATAGTTGTGTCACCATTGTTGAGTTTAATGCAGGACCAGGTTGATCATATGAAAGCGCTGGGCATACAGGCTGTAGCTTTCAACGGGGAATCCTCTGCCGAGTACAAGAGACAGGTCATGAGTGCTTTCGAGGAACGCAGTCCCGAGCACTTTATCGAGCTGCTCTATGTCACGCCTGAAATGGTCTGCAAGAGCACGGCCTTTAACAACGCAATGCAAACGTTGTATCGGAGGGGCAAGTTTGCTCGGCTGGTTATTGATGAAGCTCATTGCGTCAGCCAATGGGGTCACGACTTCCGACCCGACTACAAGAGCCTTGGGCAGATCCGCAAGAAGTTTCCAAATGTTCCTGTCATGGCGCTGACTGCCACGGCAACGCAAAACGTCATCGTAGACATCAAGCACAATCTGGAACTGATGAATTGCCAAGTATTCTCGCAAAGCTTCAACCGCCCGAACCTTTACTATGAAGTTCGGCCAAAGACGTCGAATTCGAAAGCAACCGAGAGCATTGCATCCTTGATTCAGGCCAGGTATCGCGGCGTCACGGGCATCGTATACACCATCTCCCGCAAGCAGGCAGAGGAGGTCGCGACAAATCTTAGCGCACACGGTATCACGGCACGTCACTATCATGCAGGAATCGATCCCCAGGACAAGGTCAAGGTTCAGACATCATGGCAAAAGGGGCAGATTAAAGTGGTTGTTGCTACCATCGCTTTTGGGATGGGCATAGACAAGCCGGATGTGAGATTTGTCGTGCATCACGGCCTTCCCAAGAGTCTTGAAGGCTACTATCAGGAAACAGGTCGCGCTGGTCGAGACGGCAAGCCCTCAGACTGCATTCTCTTTTACGGAAAGGCGGACATAAGAGTCCTCAAGAAACTGATTGCAGGCAGTGATGGCAACGACGAGCAAAAAGAGCGGCAGATGGTCATGCTGAATCGAGTCACGGCGTTTTGCGACAACAAATCGGACTGTCGACGCACGGAGATCTTGCGATATTTTGGAGAGGACTTCATGCCGAGCCAGTGTCACAAGAGCTGCGACAACTGTCAGTCGGGCTTGGTTTTTGAGCAGCAGGACTTTTCCACATATGCCGTTGCCGCCATTCAGGTTGTACAAGTCCAGAGACGTCTGACAGCTAACCAATGTGCAGATATCCTTCTGGGCAAGAGATATCCGAATAATGAGATGAGGCTCTCCGACGAACAATTTGGCATGGCAAAGGGACTGAAGAAGCACGAAATCGTTCGCGTAATTGACAAGTTGTCGGCCGAGAAGGCCTTTGACGAGCTCAACGTCGTTGGGAACTATGGCGTGGCCATCCAGTACCTTGAGATTGGGCCTACTTCTGACCTGTTTCTTAGCGGCCAGCGGAAACTTATGCTTACGATTCAGGTGGATGAGAACAAGGACTCCCACGTCCCGAAGCCAAAGACTAAAAAGTCGACGAAGAAGAAGGCAAAGGATTCAGACACGTCTGCCATGCAGTCGACATATGTGTCCTCGCCCGTTGAGGGACGGAAGAAGCGGAGATTATGCGAAGCGGAAACTGCTGACGAAAATGACTATACCATGACACGCAACGGCTACGCGAATGATGGGTTTGTCGTCTCGGACGACAACGACGAGGGAGGAGAAGACGAGGAGGAGGAGGAGGAGGATGATGATGATGCCTTTGAGCCACTACCCAGGCATCGACCCGCCTCGTGTCCAGCAAAGAAAAGGACTGCAGCTGCTCCTGGTCCACCTATTTCCAAGGATAAGCGCATCGAAGACCTGCCAGAGATACACCAAGATTTAGTCAACACGTTTGTGCGAGAAGCCCGCAAAGTAGAAGAGCACATTCGCAACAAGAAGGAGCTGCGACGACCACTATTTTCGGAGCGTGATTTCCAGGAAATGGCCATCAAGTGGACCGTGTCCTTGGACTCAATGAGCCGCATTCCCGGTATCAATGCAGACAAAGTCCGGGAACATGGGTCGAAACTGCTTCCTGTGCTCAAACGCCACCACGCCTTGTACAAAGAGATTATGGGTAGTGGCGAGAATTTCAATGCCCACCTCGATAGGGACCAAGACGTGGTCGATCTCATCAGCTCCGACATTGACATTGACATGGACGACCTTGATGAAGGCTTGGTTCAGCCCGAAGGCGCCACCGATTCACACTACTTCCAGCCCAAACCGCGCCCGGAAGTGCAAGCCTTTCACAGCAAACTCCAAGGTCTCAGCAGCCAGCAGCAAGCAAGCCAATCGAAATCCAAATCATCCTCGTACCCCCGTGGCGGCGGACGAAAATACTCGGCGAGCAAGAAATGGTCTCGTAAAGCCTCCGGTGGTGGTGGTGCCGGCGGCGGCGGCGGCGGTACCAGACGCAGAAGCAGCAGTGCCTTTGGTGCCCGAAAAGCAAGTGGCTCTGCAAACACCTCGACAAGCACGGCATCGAGGTCAGGCGCAGGGAGCAACAGAAGAGACGGGAAATTAGTCAAGAAGAGTGGTGGTACCATAGGCCTGATGCCTCTGTGAAGGAGCAGTCGTGTATTCTCCCTCCATTTTACCAAGTTTTTCCGCTCTTGTACGTACACGAGTGCAAGCAAACCTCACGAAGAAGAATAAGAACGCAATCATTTATGGTCTTGTTTCTTTCTTTATCGTCTATTTCCTCCCTTATTTTCCTTCTCATCCATAAATACAAGTGGCAGTAGACGTGGAATCATTTGTCTCGAACGAGCTAAAAATAACATATTGCTTTTTTTCGCACCAAGCCAAACATACACCTTCCACACTTACAAATAACGCATGAATAAAAAATAGAGCTTCTAGCATAGCAGTTGTCTTTGGTGAGAAAACTCGTGTTGGTCTTTCATTTCACCTAGTTTCCTTATCGGGAGCCATGGCATAGGACGGATAGAAGAGGCGAGGGGTTGCATTTTCACGGGAAGCATGGTTGGGCTGTTGTGGGTGGTGGTGTTGTAGTTTACTTTTATAGAATAGACGGTTGCTTTTTTATTTTTATATAGTTGTTGCTTTATAAATTACGAGGTATGTATTTATCGTTGATTCATGAAGTACTTATAGTTGCGTTATTCACGGTAAAATGTGTTTCTTTTTTTTTTCTTTACTTATTTATTTAAAGGAACTAAATGATTTTTATAGTGGTTTTCTATTATATGTAGAGGAAACCTCGCACTGTAGCAAGCACGCACCTCTGTGGCATGCTCATCCCTTTTAACCCAAGCGTATCTAAAACCAGAACCAGAACCCCACCCCCGGGATCAATCTCATGGGCAATATCAACGCTACGCCAACCTTTGAAGAGACTCCCATGGACGGACGGCATGACGCATCGTAATGACATGGATGAGCACCTCGGTGAGAAGATACTGGACGTGTGCGATGTGCGATGTGCGGCCGTGCTCGCTGACTGATGCTCTTTGATGGAAAATACAGATTGGATTGGTAGTCGAGACATAAGACGCAAGGCGCGAGCCTCGAGACCAAAGGAGGGGGACTTGGAACGGGAAAATCAGGACATGGTTTCAAGCATCCTGACTTGTACCAGGCAAATCTTTATTTTTTTGAAAAAAATAGCATCACATGTAGACGTCATCTTGTAAGATATCCTATATTCTTGCCCTAGTAGAACCCACATCTCTCTTCGTCCGCTTAGTAACAGAAGAAGTCCGAAAATGAGACTGTGCGAGCCAAGTTCCAGGCGCCCCCTGGTGCCATGTACCCAGCAAATCTGCCAGAGTAGGACAGTAACAGCAATGGTGAATGATGGCCAGCTATGGCCAGCTAGATTGAAATACAGCACGGGACGCATCGCGGCAGATAACATCTGTTCAGCGCGTATGGAGGACACCAGGCGGTAGTGATTGTCCTAGAAATAGTCGGCAGCAATGCCATGCGCGATATGGTTCTGCAAAAGATCCAATGTGAGAGACAAAGAGAGAATTGGCCAAAGACGGAAATATGATACGGAAATAAGCAAAATTTGGGGCCATCAGCAGGGCAACTTTGAACTCAAAGGAGTGACATCAGCAGCCGTCACACGTCAAACGATATGGGCCAAAACTCAATGATTCTTGTTCTCTCCCCTCTTTAACATTTGTTCCGTGTACTCTGGTGGGTTATGTATTGAGGCTTTTCATCCCTCTTCGGGCCGTTCTCTTGATCTTATTCTTCCCATCCAGTGCGCCGCGCTATGAACGTTTCATTTCAGCAAAAAAATAGAAAAACATTTGAGCACATCTCTATGGCCGTCAACACCAGCGTCGCCCCTCTGCATCCCTTTACGAATGCTTGTCATGGTCTTTTTCCTTTTTTCTTTAAAAAAAAAACATGCTCCTTCGCATTTCGTCACCCAATACACCATTTCGATTTCAAGTCCTTGGATTCCTCGCATTCGTCACTCAATACACCATTTCGATTTCAAGTCCTTGGATTCCTCGCATTCGTCACTCAATACACCTTCACGATATCAAGTCCTTGGGTCCTCGCATTCGTCACTCAATGGCGCCATCTTGGTTTCAAGTCCTTGGGCTCAAGTGCGGGTTTGCGAGCACCAAAGCTGCTGTCGAGTCTTCCTTTAAGCTGCGGCAAGAAGCTCGTCCGCCGACTCGTGGATGCTAGTGAGCTGGCGGGGCGAGGTGCCTGGTTCTCCGTACGGTCGATATCGGAACCAGACGGCTGCATTGAGACACGGCGCTTCGAAGACAAAGCGGACATGGACAGTTTTGTAGTCAGGCGTGGCTTTGACTGGGTTGGTTGAGAAAAGGGCCCCGGCGAGATGGCTTTGTCGCGGAATGAGAGCCGGGAGTGACCACCCCGAGATGGACTGTCTTCTATCATAGGTGAGTCTGAAGAAGCACGAGAGAAGGGACCACGAATGACGGGAAGCTTCGTTGCTGAGGCAGGCGTCAGCGCAGAGGCAGTCCGCTGAGAGATTGGTGTCGCCTTCGACGACGGGCTTGGCGTACTTAGGCCCAGAGGTTTATACTGATGATGGCCCACGCCAAGGTGTGATGATGAGTTCATCGAACCGTTCCAGACTGGACGATGACCGAGGTTTGAGCCTGGCCGCGCTGTTGGTATCTTTGCGGTGTAAGCAGGCGTTGCAGCATTCGTGCTTGCAATCGTTGACAGCCTGAACCCAGCTCTTCGGCCGGTATAGGCTGCCGGTGCTGGCAAGGAAGAATGTCTTCTATTAGCGGGGTGGGGGACCTTGTTGCCGTTCCCATTGTTCCCTGTGCCTCTGCTTATGCTGCTGCTGCTGCTACTACTGCCGCCGCCGCCGCCGCCATTCATCAGAGACCGTCCTCCTGCGCCCTTGGACAAGGGTGTGTGCGGATCAAAGCCGAGGGATGCCATGATAACAGATGAAGGCGGTGAGCTGCCGGGCGTGTCTCGTCCACTTCCAATGGTAGACCTATCCATTGAGAGCATGCTGGAGACTGAGTCACGCAACTGTTGACTCCTCCTGTCAGCCTCAATATCGTCAATGATGGCGTCCATCTCGTGAATTTGAACTTTGAGAGCCTCCCATCGAGTCTGCATATCATGATGGAGACGGAGTATTTCACCATTGACGGTGAGACGATCCTTGACTCCCCTGTCTATTATGGAAAGAACTCTCTCAATGGCGGGGCCATAGTGAGTCTTCTTGGCCTCATAACTCTCAATCTTTTTCATCATGGTCGGCGGCATCTGCAGATGGACCTCGGTCTCTATAGCCTCACTCAGCTTGAGCAGAGATCGCTTGACAGACTCGTGCATCTTCTGCGCTTGCCGCCCTGCTCCCCGGAAAACAATGACCCAACGGTCCTCACCCAATTCCTTGCGTAGCGACTCGGCATCCTTTTCCAGTTTCTTGTAGCTTGCATCCAAGCCATTGCGTCGCATTTCCACCTCTTCGCAAGCGGTAGGGAAACACTTTTTGGCTCTGGCCTCAAATACCGATAACCGCATTGGCAAAAAGTCGAGGCTGGCCCGCAGAGGCTGCATTCTGGCGAACAAGGCCAAGAGACTCGAGTCCTCCTGCGACAGTCCAGGGTTGCCAGGAGTGCCGGGACTCATTACCGGCATACTGGGCAGACTGTAGCGATTCTGGGCTTGCAAGCGTGCGCCAGGAGGCGGTGTGTCTTCCACTATGGTCTCGAGGTCGCCAATATCGACATCGGCGCCGGCTGATGCCATGACACCTTTGTGACGACGCTCCTCCATCTCGAATATCAATCGGCCGAGCTCGTCCATTTCACCTTGAATATCTCCCAGGACGTTGTTCCACAGTTCTTCCCACTCCATGGCAATCTCCACCTGCATTCGAACACTTGTAAGAGCAGCCCGGATCCGAGCCCATTCATCGACAATCGACTCCATCTGGGTGACGGCTTGTTTGAGGTCCTCTGAAGGCACATGGGTGATATCCGACCGCTGTTGTAATTCCTCAATGGCTCCGATATAGGCGTTGATGAGGTGCTCGAATCTATTCAAGGCATTTTCCACTTCTTCCAGACCCTCGCGTCCCCCAGCAGCCGCCCACTCAACGTCATCCTCACTGTCGAGCCCACCAATGACCTCTTGAGCTTTGGCAATCCAGTTTCGGATCTGATCAGAGGCATTAATGAGCGCCTGTGTGGCGATGTGGGCGGTTCGAATAGCCGCGACTTTACTTGATAACGATTCGGCGTCTGGCAATTGGAGCGAGGTCAGCTGAGCAAGCTGGTTCGCAAACGAAGCGCGCGACAAGGTATATATGGAGCCAGGCCGATTGCGGCCCGGCGTGAAATAGGAATTCAGTCCAGGTACATAGTCATTCGAGGACGTCGCAGGTGGAGGAGGTGTGGACGGAGTAGGCCGCGGTGGCGTGTCTTTCGGCGGCGGAGGAGGAGGTGGCGGGATTCTCCCTGGAGGAGAAGGCGGCGGAGGAGTAGCCTCTGGAGGAATGGCCTCTGGAGGAGTGGCCTCTGGAGGAGTAGACGGACGGATGACGCGTTCGATATGCTCGCGTCGAGTTTCGAGGGTTGCCTTTGTGCCATTTCCATTCATGTGATCTGGCAGTCTGTATTTCTGAGTATCCATGGCTAGTGGTTCTGGGGCCCGAATTTCGGGAAGCTGAGGCGACTCGGCACCGGCTATGGATCGAGCAGTCGATGAATCTGCTGAGACCGGGGCCGACGTGTAGGCGCCTGCGCCTTTCCAAGGCCGACCGCGGCGCGAGATGATGGAGCTGATGGAATTGGCCTGGTGTTTTTCGTCGAGTTGACGGAGCTGCTGTTCGTCCAGACGGCCAATGTGGTCGACCTGCGGCGTGACTGGAGAACCCGGTTGCTTGGGGGCGCCGAAGCCGAGGGCCTTGAGTCTAGCAGCAAGTCCAGGCGAGGTTTTGCGGATTGCTGAAGGCGGAGGAGGATGGTGGTGCTGAGGCTGCGTGGGACCAGGCGCGTGTATGTATGCAGACGGTCGATTATTGGAGGAGGGAGTTGTTGTTGTTGCACTACTCACGCTCCCGCTGCTGGTGCTTCGAATCGTGGTATTGGTGGTGCTGCGGCTCAGGCCAGCCTGACCAGGTGTGCAAGTGCCCAACAAGGGGCGCGAAGGGACGGGGATAGAGTTTGGTTCGCCAGGACTGGGCGCGCTGGACACGCTGCTGGTGGTGGTGGTGGTGCCACGTGGTACGGGAAGGGAGGATATATCGCTGTACGTAGCAGCGTCGGTGCAGTCCAGGACCGCGTCAACCGCCGCGTTCTGGGGCTGGTGTGCGATTTCAGCGTCGAGGTCCTGCCGCCGGTCGCCGTAATGGACTGCTGTTGTTTCTGTTGTTGGCAGGGCCGTGGCAGGTTCGTGGTCGACCATGAGACCAGCGACAGGCTGCGTGGCCGCCATGGTAGGCCTGAGAGCCGGCCGCTTCAAGTACCGCTGTGGGTGGACCAGAAGTACCGGGGCCCAACGGATGGGTCGAGGGGATGGATGGCCAGACTGGTGCAAGAGGGAGTCGTCGCAAGGTGAGATGGAAAAGTGCTCTCTGCACTGGTAGAATCTCGCACTTCAATGTTGGCTGACTTTTGGCTGACTTGCTGGGCATGGAGTGGCCGGATGGCTTTCAATGTTCCTTCAATGGCTGCCGTTCCTGACGGCTGCTGGCGGCTGCTTGCGGCGGTGGCTGGATGCTGCCAGTTCCTGGTAGTTTTCAATGTTGCTGGTTGCTGGTTGGTTACTTGGGGTTGGTGGTTTGGGGGTTGTCGCCGAAGAGTGGGGCTAGGGGGAGCCTCGAGATGCTCAATGCTGCTGCTTGTTGGGTGTATCGATCGCGCGTCTGGTCCGTGCAAAAAGGCCTTTATTATTATACAGCCATATCCTCCAGCGACAGCCAAGACAGCGAGAGGCTACAGCGAGCAGGTTGAGGATATGATATGGATCAATGATGCAGTGCGATCCGCTTTTTCGGAGTGGCCTGCAGCAACGCCCGCTGTTGTGCAGGGCGGACCGCTGGGGTCCTGCAGGGCAAGAGCGCAAGAGACCTTCGCGTCACGGTGCGGTGGAAGCTGCAAGATGCTGGGTCTTCGACTCGTTGTCGGACTCGTCGGTGTCTCTTCCGGTTCTGGGTATGTGCGTCTGATGCGATGGATGGATGGTTAGAGCCGGCTCAGCCGAGACAGACGAGAGACAAGAGTCCAAGTCAACAGCAGAGTGAATGATGCAGGCCGCGAGAGTTGGGATGCTTCAAGCTCGAGCAGTCGCTTCACACAATGCTCAAACAGGCTGCGTGTGCTTGCAAAGAGGCCAGCCAGCTCGTCGACTCAAGTGATGTCGTTGTCTGAGCTGATCAATGCCTGCTGGGCCAATGTCTGGGCTGATGTCTGAGCTACTGCTCTCTGGTCCGAGGTCAGGAGCTGCCGGTGTGTCCTTCCTTGCCTGGCGTGGCCCGCAGAGCAGCTGGAGGCAAGTTCGAGATTCAGGGGGAGGCACTCTTGCCTCTTGCTTGTTGCCTCTTGCACTTGCTGCACTTGCACCTGCACTTAAATGAAACTTGACGAACCGGAAATAAATTGTTGCCAGACGACGAGCAGAGATGGTCATGCGTCGGGGTGGCAAAGCAGCAAGCGAGGAAGAGGAGCAGAACAGACACAAGACAAGACAAGACAAGACAAGGCAGGGACAGCAGCACCGAAAGACAAAAGGTCGGGGGGGCGAAAGGGGATGGCAAATTGGGCTTAATACTTAATAGTACGGTAGTAGGGTATGCCAAACAAGTAGATCCATTTACATTACCGTTTGGATTCCTAATGAATTATTAGCTGCGACTCCACCGAGATCTGCCTCTGCTCGCTCGCTCTGCGTCCGCGTCCGGATTCCTGGGTTTTCTCGTAAAGTCCACCGTCCGCCGCAATCACAGTCAGTCGGTTGACACCTCGGCTTGCTGCTCGAGTTTGAAGACAACGTCGATGGTGGTGAGGTGGCGACGGCGGCGCGAGTGTAGCCGACGACTCAATTGAGTCTCAAGCAAGCAACATGGAACAGAATCGGATCGGACAACACACGCCCGCGTTGGCTAGAAGAAGACGCGGTCAATGGCATGGCACGGGAGAGGCTGGGGTTATGTGGAAAGAAAACAAGCGAAGAGAATTCAAGGCCAGGAGGACATGACATGACACGCATGATGTGATTGAACGTTGATTGTGTGCATAGGATCTTTACGCGTGGTGCAGCTCTTCTGCGGCGGATGCAAAGGTTCAGGCGCCACCGATGCTAGGTCTATCTACATCTTGCATGAGCTTAGTGGTAGCGTCTGGTCCATAGTAAGTGGCATCCTGCCAAGCTGTCTTGAAACGCAAATGCATCTGTCGTCCTGACTGATGGACGGCAGGAACAATTTGAAGATGGGTAAGACTGAAGACACTGGGGAGTCGGTAGATGGTTTTATGAGGCATTTGTGGCAACAAAGACAAAGTCATCCCGCAGTCTCCCTGCCGGCTCCCTTCTGTTCCTTTCAGTGCTGATTCTAGTCTAATACAAAAGCAACCCTGTCAAGATTGTAAAGGTCTTTTTCGCGAAATTATCCTTCTTTTTGAGAATACTTGGGTAAAGTACCCAGGTATTTTCTTCTCCCTCAAAGTGGTCACAGGCTCGCACTCAATCAGAAGGTACCAAGGTGCTGTGTACATGTACATGCATGCATGCATCAGGTGCATACACTAGTAATGTACCCCACGTACATCTGCACGCCAAGGGCCTTTGCGCCGTGGCCACGTGCATCAGTGACAGCCATAATGCGGGTAATAAAGTAATGAATGGCCTCGCGCATTCCAACGACAAACCAGACGGCATCTGGCGCCGGCATCGTCTGCAATGCTTGTAATGCTTACAATTCTTCGTTCCTTTTTCTTGCCATACTTTTCCCACACGCTCCCCACCAGGTCCGGTTGCCCGGGACATGGCACCCAAACAGGCTGCAGCATACAGGGGCTCTGACGAACGGAATGTCGTTTCGATGTTGCGAATACCAGCCCGCCGTGTGCGCAACGTGGAATGCCCCTTGGCCTTGGAATCCTCGGAATCTGGGAAGGTGCAGTGCCATCAGGCTTGGCCAAGCGTATAAGTGAAACGCTCCTTCCTGCCCTTTCTCAACGTGTCCGGTCTGCCCTGCTTGCCCTGCCTTCCCTGCCCTGCCCTGGAACAAGATAGACTTGGCCTCTGTGCCGAACGACGTCTGGCTTAATTCCACATCATTCATCACCAGACTCAATACGCACACGCAAACGCATGCCATCGCATCCCATCCATCGCATCCCATCCCACAACGGCGTCCATTCTTATTCGCGACTTGCAAGCCCCCGCCGACTTATTAATTACTGTCCACTCGGTTGCTTCCACCTCCCCGTTCGCGTGCTTGCTCTTCATTGGCCACACTAGGGCGTGGCATCAAACGACAGGGAAGTCAAGACTAGGAGGAATGGTAACCCGGGGCAGCAACAGGGTGTGAATCTGCGCCGTGGTCAGAAGTTCTTGGGCGCATCGTGCATCGGCTGGGTCCCCCTGGAGCAGGACAATTTCTGATAATATCGATGCTCTCTCGCATCTCCCATCTCCCATCGCTCCCAATAATTAATAATTCACGCAGCCACGAGTCCACGACCTGCACCTTTTTTCTCGTTCGTGATACTCTTTCGCAAAATACTCGCTGCGGTGACGGTAGCTTGCGGTGACGGTTGAGTTGACAAATCAGACATATTTGGCGCCAAGATACAAGATTATTTACTTGGGCTACTACCTGCGATACCTGCGAAGCCCATCGAGAGCAGCCTCGAGTCTAGTAACTCATCGAATTGTACAGGGACGAGGACGAGGCTGCAATCCACCAGACGCAATTTAATTCACGCCTCGGCCGCCCGTCGGCGCCTGTCTACGCCCAGCCCGTCCACTATCCGTCCAGCCCGTCACATCCATCATTCATCCATCGGCCCTAGGCGACCACGAACCCCTGACTCCTGAGAGCAACCAGTCCACGTCCTCCACACTCTGGCCTTCCTCAGGTCGCGCTCCCCCGGCCTTGTTAACATCTGGTAGAATTCTCAAACGCCCTGTTTTGCTTTCCCGGCGCACTGGTCGAGGACGCAAGCGTCTTCCGATCAATCCAGCGCTGCTCTCGTCCAGCATCCTCACCAAACATCCGTCTCTCTTTTGTTACTTGGAGCTCTTTGCGCCGCTTGGTCGAGCAGCAGCCTGAGCTTCTTCACCCCGTTTATGCAGTAGATCACGGCCCTGGCCGCCCGCGGTCCAAACTCTAAAATCCATTGCCATTTGCAAAACGATCTGGAAGAAGCCGAAAACCATCAATTGGCCCGATATTTTGTGGTTCTGCTCCTTGAGTGCCTGCTTCATTCTCCCGGCAGCCTGACTGTGACAGTCCCTCTTCTCACACATCATCGACGCAGTTGCTGCTCCCTCTAGTAATATGACGACTGCCAACGAGCAACATGCTGCTGCCATTCATCGACCCGCATCGCCCGACGCACCGCCGCCCACTCTCGCCATTGGAGGAGTGTCCAGGTGCGTGTCAATGGCTTCGACCATGTCGCAAGGATCGGGGACGGACATGAGCTCTCGGTATTCGTTGGGCGGTGACCTGTTCTCTCGCCAGTCGTCCGGCTCCTACCAGTCATCGCGGCATTCCGACGTCTCCAACATATCGAGGCATTCAATACACAGTGTGGATAGCAAGGGCAGACGACGAGGTTACATGCGGCCACAAACCACAGACTTTGCTGCGAGCGCCAGATCGAGGGAGAGCGTCATGTGCTTGGGAAGCATCGCCCACCTGCAGTACTACTTTGCTAGAACCGGTCTATTGGACGGCAAGGGCGGGCAGCTCGCACGTAAGAGACCAACTCAGCAGGCAACGCTGGACATGTCTCTACTCGATGGAACCAGCACGGCTTCCAACGCGATTGGTGCAGACGAGAACATGACTTGCGCTTCGTCCATGGACAGCACGGCCGACCTGGACAGTCATGGCGAGGACGCCAACATGAGCTTGAGCAGCAACTTGGTCGAGTCACCGATGGAGGAGGACATGGATGAGGATGAATATGAAGATAGCTTCGCATCGTCAGATCCCGATATGCTGCCTCCAACCGTAAGCACGTATCACCAAGAAGAAAAGCCAATTCCCAAGCCGCCAAAGATTGAAGAGTTAAAAACGGAGTTGGAAATGTGCCTGCACGACACCCAAAAAGCTTTGGACGAGGTCCAGGCGCGCAAGGCCGGTACATTTCAGGAACCGCCCGATGTGCCGCAGCTGCCCAATATGCCTGAGGAGAACACGGACAGTTGGCATGAACTACAAGGTATGCACATGCTCGATGTGGTGACTCTGGCTATTCGGGCAGCCAAGATGTACTACACAGCGCATGAGCTGCCGGACCGCTTGGACACTATCAAATCGGAGAAGCAGATTCGAACCGATCTACTGGCTGTGATGGACGTATTGAAGCAGATGGCCACGAGAAACTTCAAGGATGGCATGAATGATGACGAGATTGAGACCATTGTTGACTGGGTCAACTCCGTCTTTGATATCCTGGAAAAAGAGCATGAGATTGAGTTGGCCGAGCGGGCTGAACGCGAGAGCTGGTGTTGGCTCCGTGGGGACTGGTCCGGTCGAGAGTACGAGCGAGAGCGGGCATTCTTATCGTCCATGGAACCGGAGGTGGAATTCCTTCCCGAATGGACGCCTCTGTCGGATGCGCCCGAGTGCCCAACACCCTTTCTACGAAGCCTCCAAAACGGCGTAATGCTTGTCAAGCTGCACAATGCCGTGGTCAAGAAGTCTAGGAGACGATTTGGAGCCATTCCCACCTTCCACGTGGACACGCAAAAGCCATATCGATCGGCCGACAATCTTCGCTATTGGGCCAAGGCGGCTGAGCTCCGTTTTGAAGTGATGCTCAAGGTAGACGCGCTCGGCGTGGTATACGACAACGGACCCCAAGTGTGGCAAGACTTTGAGAGCGCCATATTGAAGTGGTGCAAGCATGTGCGGGAGGAGATTGCCAGCGAGTTGGTGGACTGAGAGGCGTTTGCCTGTGCATTTACGGCCAAAAGAAGCGCGTCATGACTAATGTCGACATATCCGGAGTTATGCTTGGGTTTGGTTTTGTGCTTTCTTTTCTTATTTTTTTTCTTTTCTTCTTCTTTGCTTCTTGTTCTTCTTTCTTCCTCCTTCTATCCATGGGCTTTTTTATTTGGATTTTGGTCCAGGATTCATCCGCCTGGGATTACAAACCCCCTTGGTCCCTTTTTTCTTTCATTCTTTCATTCTATCTTTCTTTTTTCCCCTTTCTCTTTTCTTTGTCGAAACGCTGGCATCATTTTCTCTGCTATGGAAGGTGTCAGACAGCTTGGCGGGGAAAGCCATGCATGCTTTTCTTTGCATACAGATGTCATTATCATTTACATGCTTGTTTATTTGAGCACCTACACACGCATACGCACACAGCTACCAGCAGGCAGCTCGCGGTTTTTTTGTTTGCCCATCATGCGGGACTTGATTCATTTCTTGGCACGGCGAGCCGGGACGAGCAGGGAGGGGTGGAGGCAATAATGGCAATTCCATTCGCATTCGCATTCGCATTTGCATTTGCATTTACATGCACATTATCATTCTCATTCTCATTCTCATAGACTTACAGCACGCAAAGCGCTCGATTCGGCACACAACACACGTGTATTCGTCTATCCGATCTAATTCTTTAGTATATACCCCCAATAGCATAGCCTCATTCGCAGGTAGACATAGACACATGCAGCAGGTTGTTTATAAAATGAGATGGCACAGCATAACAATTATTGACCATGGCACGTCGTTCGTGGTGTCGCCCGTGGTTTTTTTCTCCTCTCTTATCGCGCCTCTTGTTCCTTGCGCACTCTTTTGCTCAGCATACATACAGTGGGATGAACATAGTTTCTGACCCCCTAGGGGTATCGTGGCCCCCACAAACACGGTCAACGCGTACAAGGATCAACCGGA
>SRPT01000239.1:0-38277 GCA_018360205.1 Claviceps digitariae
AGAAAAAAAAAAAAAAAAAGAGACCACGAGACGCAACGTCAAAGCACGAGGAAACCAACCAAAAAAAAAAAAACGAGAAATGATAAGGAAAGAGCAAGCAAGTAAGAAAGCGAGGAAGCAAGCAAGCAAGCAGGTGGTCGGCCGAACAGAACAGCTGAATGCCAGCAAATGCTGGGGGAGCGGGAAGACAATGTGCTAATAAACACGCACCAGGCTCAGGCGGACCGCAGAGCGGGTGTCCGGCCTCGTCTGGTCTGGCAGCAGTGAGAAGTGATTGCCTTGTCCAATATTGTGGCGCCAGTCTGCGTACGGGCTGTGGGCGGTGGGTGTGCAAGAGGGGCGGCGGGGGGGTCGTCGACGGGGGCCACGACGGGGGCGACGATGGAGAGGAGGCTACTGATAGGAGTTCGGGGGACCAAGGGACGAAGGGACAAGCCAGGCATTCATTCAATGTTGGAGGCGACGATTATGAGGATCAAGCGAGAATCTGGAGGAGATGGGGAGGAGGGGAAGAAGGGGGGGCGCACTGCAGGCGTCCCTCGGTGCATGTGCCTTGTTGGCGCGTCGTACAGATGATGCCAGCTGCGATATGCCAGATGCCAGGTGCGAGGTGCTTAATGCCAGGTGCCATGTGCCAAATGCCAACCAAATGCCAGCTGGAGATGCCAGATGCCAATATTGGTGACCAGCTGCTCATATCTGCTTAGCGGCCAGCGACCAGCGGCTAGACGCCACGCAGAGAGCAAATGGCGACCACGTCGGTCGATTACGACGGCGGATGGCCGATGGCCAAGACTATAATGGCTGATGGCTGATGGCTGATGGCCAAGACTAATGGCAGATGGCTGGTGGCGGATGGCTGATGGCTGATGCGGCAATGCGGCGGAGTCGTCTTTGCGGCTTGTTGTTGTTGTCGTTGTTGTTGCTGCTGCTGCTGCTGCTGCTGTCGGGGTGAATGGGATGGACGGCGCGAAATGGGGGGGGGGCTACATGGGGTTCAACGGGCTTATGGATCTAGCATCTAGTATGGGTTCAAGGTACGCGGTGATGAACAAGGCACAAACGGCAAATTGGCAAATGGGTCCGTCTCATTAGATGGATGAATCGTCATTTCCCGACACCTGCGACGTCTCTGCCTGGTCTCTGCCTGGTCGATTTCTGCCTGGTCTCTCTCTGCCTGGCGGCGGGCGGATGCTCCGGCTTGCATCCGCCCGCCTTCCACGTCACCTCTGCTCTTTACTTTTCACTCTCGGCTCTGCTTGGCTGCCTCCCGCACGCTGCACACTGCCCCGGCTGTTGTTGCATGTGCCTGCTTCAGCCTCCTGCTTCAGCCTCCTGCTTTATTTAGTCTTTTCACTCTTCACTCTTCATCATTCATTCACTCAATTATCTGTTTGCGGGCAGAAAAAAAGCCCGCCCACTTGCCCCCGACTCGTAATTGTCACCTTGGCTGGATGCAAATTCGCCTGAAGATTTGATTAGCGGGCCACGCCATCTCCTCCTCCTGCTGGCCCAACAGGCCTTTCTTCTCAGTCTCTCGCTTTCTCTCGGTGTGTGTGTGGTGTGCTTTTGCTTGCTCGTTCGCTCGCTTGCATGTGGACGTGGAGACTGGGGAACTTGTTTTTTTTTTTTTTTGGCGCCTCGTTGATCCCACGTTTGCCCCTCTTTGTGTCTCGTCGTGTCTCGCGGAGACATGCCCCCATGGCCGGCCCATTTGATTCTCTCCTTCCATGTATCCTTCTTCTTCTCCGTCTTCTTCTTCCCCAAACTCCAAACTCAGAAAGTAAGCTTCGGGTCGGCGTGTCCGACATGCTTCGATGCTCCCCCCCGTTTGCCCCACGTGCGCACACCGCCCAACCAAGTTCTCCATCCGCAGGGTCTTTGCTTGAGCAGGGCAGGCCTTGGGCGCAGGGAAGGCCTCGGGGCAGCGCAGGCACCGCCGTCTACCTATTGGCCGTTTCTCTGTGCTGCTATGCCCGATGCGGTCTGGTCGCCTGCTGCTGGGTCCCTGGCGTCATCGGCCTTGCATGCGTCCAGGTTTTTGCCGGCTCTAGAGCTCTTTTGTCTTCCAGGCTTCCAGTCTCCCTGGCTTCCTGGCTGGCTCCCTGGGCTTCCAGACTTCCAGAATCTCGAGTCTCGGCTGCAGATGCTGCATCTGCGAACGTGTCAAGAAATGTCACTGCCGTGGGGGTGGTCATGGCGGTGAACAGGAAAAGACGGGTTTACGGGGCTTTATACAGAGAGACATGCAGCAGCATGCATTGATAGATGCGTTGAAGAGTGGCATCGGTCAACGAACCAATGTTTTGTGTCTTGACTCTCGAGTGGACGTACGGGAATGAGGAAAAAAGGAAAACGGAAAAAGAAAAGAAAAAGGAAAGATAAACACCCCGAAAAGCAGCCAAGGTAAAATGTATCTCCTTGCCGCCATTCCACCGTCAACGAGCAATCTCAGCCACGAACGCACTTAATAAAGTAATAATAGGTCATACCTACTTCACCTAGTAGGTACCAAGCTAGCAACTACATCCACAGGCCTTGCAGTCAGCACCACCCTGTCCACACGACATGCCCGTGTTGCAGTCCTTGGCGCTCGAACACCGGATCCATTCTCCAAAGCCAAGTTGTATGCTGTCCAGCACCATTGACCCTACGGACCGCACACTTTCCAGCAGTAGCCCTCCCTGCTGCATCCCAACTGCGTGCCGCCTTCCCAGCAGGCTCGTTTGACGAGCGAGCTTCTCTGCTGTAGTTGCTTTGCCTCGGGATGGTCGAGGCATTGGCGGATGTGGTCTGGGTCTACGGACGCGGGGAGAGTGCTTTTGTCTACCGTTATGATGCCTAGAGAGCCGCAGTTCGGTTGGGCGGACGGCGTGGAGACGACGCCTGTAATGAGGAGGGAGAGGGCAATGAGCATGGCTCGCACGGTCGATGTGTTGGCTTTTTTTTCTTTCTTTTCTTTTTTGGAAAAAAAAAATAAAAAGAAAAAGAAAGAAAGAAGAGAAAAAACAATCTCTTCTTCCTATTATCTTGTTCGTTGCCGGTGCTGTTGTTCTTATTAGTCTGATGTAAAATGCATATGACTGGGTGGTTGACTCAAGTTGCTTCTGGGAAAAGACTGGACTGGTAATTCTTCCAGGCTCTTGAAACTGTGAATAATATCAAGATTTTCATCATTCGAACAATTCGGATCCCAAGATACGTGGAAATTTCCCATTTCGCTCGAGGTTTTTCTCTGAGTACTACGACGGGCTTTCGGAACTCTACTGGTGTATATATCGAGAGACATGGCTTCGACGTGTAATACACCTGGTGTATTTTGGTCGCGCGGAATGAGAGACCATTGGATCTCTTTCATCTGTCTCAATTTTTTGACAGTGAAAATGGTGTAGTGAGAGCAACAAGTGCAGTACAGGGGGTTTCGAGCACATGTATGATTCATAGTATGTATGGTTCATAGCTGATGCTGGCTGCGGTTGGGTACCATCTGACTTGCTTCTGTGAGGACTGCCCTGCGACATGCTTGTCGGAGCGCTTGTACGGAGCGCGCAAATCCACTGTGTTTCTCTGCTGATAAGTGAGAATTGATCTTTGAAAAGAGTAAATGCGAGTCAGGTCGATGTCGGAATCATATCAAGAGGCAATGATTTGAAACAGAGATCCTCATGACTTGGATGTACTTTCCACATTCACCTCACCACGAAGCTCAGGCTTGATATCAGTGCGCGAATCAGGACATGTTTGATCAATTCAGACTCTATACCATGGGCACGAAGAGAGAAGCGATGCTAGCGGTATGAAAGCTTGGAGTGTTCCGTACGACCTGTGGTCGCAACCAAGACGACGATCGGTTACTGACCGGAGATATTTTGCGGTAGCACACGTTGCGGAGGCACCGTGGCGTTTGTCCCTGTTCCAGGAACCCGAATGTTTCTGTCGCTGACAACCCGTGATTTCAAGATACGTTGCACAGGCTCTTGCAGTCTTTGGACCTGTCGATGGCTGTTCCATTCAGTTTGGAGAGAACAGGCGAAAACTCGCTGAGACGGTGAAATGAGGATAACGGCCACATGGTTTGATTCAATTTAGAAGATATTCACTGCGTCCTTGCTTCGCTCGCGCTGCTCTCATCATAGCGGGCGTCGCTGAATGTTGAGCGACATGAGATGATCTCACGGGATTGATGGCCGATGGCCCATGACGATCCTGGTGGCTGTGTGGGCAGTTGCTGTGTGATTTTTTTGACATTAAATCACATGTGCAGTTCCGACGTTCAATTCACCAGAAAAGTTTCGTAACAAGCCAGCTACACTGACTCCGTACCAAACATTTCTTGCCGATTTCATTACGCTGTATAATTAGGCACAATAAATGGCATCTTCAGCAGCACTGGTAATAAGTGGTGACTTTTGATGTGGCAATGACTCATTTCTCTGCAGTGATCAGCATTGTCAGACGGCTTTTAAAAAGGGTTGTTCACACCTGAAACACCAGAGGCATAAAGCCCGCCGGAGCTTAATAATCTATGTAATCTCCGTGTTGGCTCATGCTTGTTGGACGCGGAACATCGGGCCATTACCTTGGGGATGTACATGTACAAAGTATTTGGAAGCAGAAGGTGTTTGATCTGCCAAGTACATGGACAACCTATGGTTAGGTTTCATGAAATTGCGATACTTCCATCAAGCAATTTAATGAATATTTGACCAAGCACCAAAGTTGCCAACAATGTTCACGGGGGCTGAAGAACTGGGTATCATGCCGCAGACCACACACAGACCCGGAAAAGTCGTTTGCTGCGTGATGAACACCAATTTAAATGCCAGGCGTTCGCTAGAAGCTTGGCGCTATTCCGAAACAGAACTTATGCTTCCGCCGCCCATTGTGACATTCAATGTTGCACGAGGAAGAGTATTTGCGCGGCAAGTCTCGTGATTTTTCTTCATGTAGTCGTTGACAGGTCCTCGTTTGCCTGTTTGAGACTTTTATCTTGTTCAAGAAGGCACACTCTCATGAGACATGTTCCAAAAGTCCCTCCCATCTGAAGCGTACGAGGTGTACGAAAGCAGGACGCGAGAAGGCCTCTGGCAGGGTGCTTACTTGCTGCGGCCAGATTCAATGGTCGTGGAGGCAAAACGACACACAACGCGAGATGGAGCCGGATCAACTAAACAGCCATGATGTAAAGCTGCTTCTTATTGAAGCCATTTTGGTACTGTATGTATGCACCTTTTGAAAGACGTGTTGTCGTTGCTCATGTTGATAATGGTAGGGCGGGCGTATGCGCCTACTTTATTATGCTGAGAATGTATTGGTCAGGCTGATTCTAGTTGTTGAAACATGCGGAACTGCTTGGCGAGTTTTCATCAGCACACCGACGTTCGGTCGGAATGAGCACAACTAACACAAGATCTTGCGTTGACACTCAGAGTGGCATTCGGGTAAAGCAGCCTCTGGGACTGAAGCCAAGCGCCAGGTCTATTTAACAGACTGGAAACACATATCGACTAGACAAGATTGTGTTTCGACGACAGCACTTGAGCAGGAAGAAGCGTCGGCCCACGACGTCCGACTCCGTGGTGTGTACTCTTAAACAATAAACATACAGGGAGTCGAAACATTATGCCAACAGTATCCGAAGCTCAAGATGATCTCTGAATATCATCAGAGACGGGCTCTACGGCGCTCTCAGCAGAAGCTGGGAGAAGCCGCTAAGCCCTGGGTTGAAACAGAATCGAACCATAGCTCAGTGTTTGCCTCATGCATTCAATCCCATCCAGATGGTCAGATAAGATAACAAGACAGTGCTTGGTGTAGATCATAAGAAAACAAATGGACAAAATTCAAAACTTAAGTCCTTGGTATCGGTTCAGTGTAAGCCGTTGTGGACTAGAAGTGGATTGGTAAAGTATCTATGGAGGATGTCAGACTGTATAGTTGATTCAAGACGGCGATAGGTCGGAATGGAAATCGAAAATTTAGGGAAAGGTATACGATTGACTTTACCTCAACTTTTGTGAGTCGACAACATTTTGCATCAACCAATGCTGGCTTGATCATCGTCATTGTCGAATAGCAAGTTGACGTCTGGTTGTTCAATGTTCACTGCTCCACAGCAATGCCAGACGCCGAACAATCTAGTGGACAACGGAAATAAGCTGAGCGAGATGCGTCTAGGACTCAATGGCTAGATAGGCTGCCAAAATACAGCCAGTCTGTGAAGTCATAGTGGTAAGTTTTGCTGCCCAGTGAAGGGATTCGATATCTGACATCAGATATTTGGCAAGCGAGAATCCATCAGCATTTTCCTCGGACGCTGATGTTCCAAGTGAGTGACTCTTGGGCAAGTGGCTCGCAGGTGGCTCGCAGTGGCAGGCCCGCCATCATTGGCAGAATAAACCCACCACTTTCCAGTTCAATGTTTTCTTAAGTAAGCATTTCATCAGTCTCAGCCACAACCATCACCAGTGACCACCACCACTGCAAGCGCTCGACAACCAACAAGCTTCAAGCAGTAATCCTTCGTCAAGCCTCGTCCACCTTACCTTCGGATCCTCCCGAAGCTAGTCTTTCGCTCCACTCAGAGCTCGCTCTTTCGGCACCGACTGCAATGTCACCAAGGTCATTATCACCCATGCAACGTCGCCACTATGGTCTACGAATGGGATGAGCATCGGCAGACATGTTATCGACTGTACATCGAGGATGGCAAGTCTCTCGAGGACATTAGGGACCATATGAAAAATGTCCACAAGTTTACGCCGAGGTGAGTCACCCTATGATCGCCTTGTACGTGCTTTGCCATTTTTTTTTTTTTTTCAGCTGCGTCTTGGAGTCAAGGTAGTTAAGTTGGCTTCCCCAGTTCATTGTGCTGACTGCTTCAGTGAACGCGCGTTCCGAACTCAATTTCGACGCTGGAATTTCCCTCTCAAGCAACGGAGCGTTCCCGAAACTGAGCGTGTAGTAAGCCGCGTTAAGGAGCTATGGGAGAGGAATCTTCCACAACGCGAAATGCTTCGGATTTTGAAAGAAGAGGGATTCGATATCAAGCTAAGGGAACTTCATCGATTGCGTGTTCGAAATCGTTGGCTTTTAAGATCGTCTAGCAAGAGACTCCCAAAAGTCTTGGGAGACGACGCCCAGTCAGTTGAGGAAACGCAAAAACCAACATCTGAACTTGGGCAAAAGTCGCTTTCTCCGCACGCACAACAAGACCTGCCCCGCGATAAAGCCCCTCTCAAGATGTCAAAACGGCAACAAAAACGGAAAGCGAGCCGCGCGGTAGGACATGAAGGAATGATTGTTCGCTTCCCTTCGGAAACGACGCTTGACGATGCGCGACAAATGCTAGGTCTCACGGCTCCCATGTATCGTGACTTGAGGTCATACTTTCAGCAAATTTGTGAAGATGAGGGCATCATCAAGAAGACGGACGCCGGAGTCGTGAGATGGGATTCCGCTAAAGAAAAACTCATTCGCCGTATGCCTGAACTCCAGCTTGCAGTCTGTTCGGCCCGTGACAAGATTGAGTCTCGACAAATTGCACTCGATGTGATCTGCACCGATGTGACCAAACGAATGCGCATCCTGGAGACGAGAATGACGTTGGCAGAGGCAAGGAATTCTTTGGGCATCAACCCAGAACAATTTCGTGAGATACGGTTGGCTTTGTACCAGGCACTCAGCGAAGCTTACGTTAGTCGCAAATCAAATGCTACTCCCCAGCAATGGGAGAATGTAAAACGAGCATGGAAAAGCAAATCGGCCCAGCTGGAGCGAATACTTGCCAGCATGAAGCCAGAACAAGGCCGAGCTCTTGACGTCCTGACAAGAGATATTCTGAAAAGACGACGAGATGGACGGCATCAAGATGCTCCAGAATCTTCTCGACAACAGCCGCAGCAGCAACAGCAACAACAGCCACGGCCATTCCAACCACAGTCACCACCACCACAGTCGCAACAATCAGGGTCACGACCATCGCAAATGTATCAACCGCAGTCACCCTCACAGGATCTTCCATCCCATCTGGAAGTACCTCAAACTACTAGGCGTCGAAGCAAGTCTGCTAGGGTGAGCCCTCGCGTATCATCGCGCAACAATCGTGTAGATACTGGGGACGGCGCGACGAGTTCGAATTTTGACGGCGTGCCTGAAGTATCTCATACTTCACAAATGGCATTTATAGGGACTCAGCTTCCCGAATCAGCTGAGCCACACACATCAGGAGCATCAAGACCCCAATACGGGCAAGTGCATTCGTCTCGCGCTCTCAAATCATCGTCGACGACGGCCACCACTATGTCTCTGGAACCACAGATAGAATCATCAATGTTTTTCAGATTGGATAGCCGGAAAAATCTCATGGATCAATCTTTCGTGCAGTCCCAGTTCATCCCGGAACCCACGCCAACGCCTCTGTATGGGCAGGCCCCTTCAGTACCAACAGTGTGTGCTATATACATGCGACTCCATCCATCGTCAAGCTTTGTACCCGGCTCAAACCTCTGGATCGCGACTCTCACTTCACACTCTGTCCAAGAACTTCAACAGATAGCTGCTGACAGGTTTCCGGGAATGATCTGCATACGTGTCGAGGGTGTTATAAAGGACGGAAAAGGGGGAGAGCTACCTCTGTCAATCGACCACGACCAAGAGCTTGGTGCATATCTCGCGCACTTGCAAGGAGCAGCGCCTACTTTCAACGTGCAGATGGTTTGGAAGACTTCGTAAGATTCCTGGTGGCTCTGGAGTCTATGCCATGTGATTTCAGCTGGGCATTTCAAGAGGATACTTATACTTGCTCTCGGCATGATCCGATAACAAGTTGGAACACGAGTTCATGTTTAGCATCTCGCACCATATAAATAAAACACTTAGACAGCATAAGTCAGCTCTTGATTTTGAAAAAATTATTGTTGGCAATGATGCACTTGATTTCTCTCGCACAAGCTTTACACAGGTGACAATAGGAAATATGCATCACCAGTAGTAGCCCAGCCAGCACTAATGAGCCAATAGCACGCTGTGGAGCAGTCAGCCAAAAGTCTCATCAAGTGTGGAGACTCCATGACAGCCTTGCGACCAACGGCCAGATAAAAATCCGAGACCAAAACTTGAATGTAAAAATCCCAGGCGCGACCTATGGTCCCGTTAGACGCAGCGAAGTGACCAAACTTGTCGCCCACACACAAGTTTGCCCGTCGCAGACGGCAGACGGACACTGGCTGTATTCAACTTCACAATGGCGCAACTACAACTCCGGACGATGCAAAGGTTGCGGACCTGCAACACGAGCAGTTTCGCGACGGCGCGTATCCTTCACGGTCAGGCGACAGTTCGATGTTACACCACCGAGATTGAACCCCAGAAACCACAGCCTCCACGTCAGAGCAACGAGACGAAATTGGGGAGGTCTTTCCAGGGACAGGTTATGGGTAGTATTGGTGCGCGACTGCGTCGAGAGCGAGAACAGCGCGAGCAATACGAACGGTGGAGGAACATGACGGATCCGTCCAGGAATTGGATGGTGACTTTTTGTAGGTATTTTTCTTCTCCAGCATGTCCAAGAAATAGGGAGGCAAGAAAAACAGGGACAGACAGAGAGACTGCGGTCAAGAGACGTGGCTAATTGGAATAAAAACCTAAAACGACAAAAGTTTTCCTTTCGAGTGTTAGCATCGCATACTACCTTGGCACGTTTTGGCCGCGCGAGCCCGAACCCTCATCGACTTTACCTCTGAAGAAAGTCAGCGATCCCAAGCACAATACCAGACTCGAAAACATGCAGGCAGCCTGGGCCGATTTCGTCAAGATCCTAGGCAAGGACAATGTCAGCACGCTCGAGACGGATATCGAACACCACAGTGGATCGACGTGGTCGACGCATCTGCCGAAAGCAGATGAGAAACCATTCTGCGTCGTCTACCCTGGGAGCACGGAAGAAGTGTCCGAGATTATGAAGGTCTGTCACCAGCGGCGCATTCCCGTGGTTGGCTACAGCGGCGGTACGAGCTTGGAGGGACACTACACGCAGACGAGAAAGGGCATCTCGATAAACTTTGGCAGGATGAACAAGGTTCTTGCTCTGCACAAGGAGGATTTGGATGTCGTTGTTCAGCCTGCTGTTGGTTGGGAGGCACTGAACGATGAACTCGCCAAGCAAAACCTCTTTTTCCCTCCTGACCCTGGTCCAGGAGCCATGATTGGTGGTATGGTGGGCACTGGATGTAGCGGCACGAATGCTTACAGATACGGCACAATGCGCGAGTGGGTGTTGAACTTGACGGTCGTTATGGCCGACGGGACGATTATCAAGACCCGACAACGGCCGCGAAAGAGCTCGGCGGGATACGACTTGACCAAGCTGTTCATCGGGTCCGAGGGAACCCTCGGACTGGTGACGGAAGCGACGCTCAAGGTTACGGTTAAGCCTGTGTCGACCAGTGTGGCCGTGTGCACGTTCCCGTCCATCCACCATGCTGCCACCTGCGTCAGTAAAGTGGTCGGCGAGGGCGTACCCATTGCTGCCGTGGAGATTCTGGACGACAACCAGATGAAGTACATCAACGCTGCCGGAATGACGTCGCGGTCCTGGCAAGAGGCACCGACTCTATTCTTCAAATTCGCCGGCACTGCCGCCGGTGTCAAAGAGCAGATTTCACAGGTCCAGGGGCTGGCGAGACAGGCCGGAAGCAAGAGTTTCGAGTTTGCCAAGAGCCAAGCCGAGCAAGACGAGTTGTGGAGTGCGCGAAAGGAGGCCCTCTGGAGTACCATGGCCGCGATGAAGGAGGGAGACAGGGTGTGGACGGGTGACGTGGCTGTGCCCATGAGCCGCCTACCACAACTGATTGAGGAAACCAAGGAGCACATGCGCAAGAGTGGTCTAACGGGGTCAATTGTCGGGCATGTAGGCGACGGCAATTTCCACAGTGAGTACCTTCGAGACGTGCTGGAGGCAGGGATGGAGATTTGCATAGCTCGGGAATCGAATCGACCGTACTGACACTTTGACATAGCCATTCTGACCTACAGCGAGGCGCAACGCAAGAGAGCCGAAGCAGTCATTCACAAGATGGTCAAGAGAGCCATTGAAATGGAAGGCACCGTAACAGTAAGTTTAAAAGCCTGCGCGTGCCTTAGGCGCGTTCGAAGTGCATGACATCTGACAGTGGATAGGGTGAGCACGGTGTTGGGCTGGTGAAGAGAGATTATCTGCCTCACGAGCTCGGCGAGTCGACAGTTGATGCAATGCGACAGGTACGTCCTTTTTAGTCCCTCCTTCTTCTTTTTTCTTCTTCCTCTACTTTCTCTCTTTTTATGGCACTTTCTCCGCGCTGTGGGTTCGGGGATTCTCTTGGCTGACATGACATGACGTGGATAGATCAAGAAGGCGTTTGATCCCCTCTGCCTACTCAACTGCGATAAAGTGGTTCGCATGCAGAGGCCGAAAAGGGGCGAGGTTGAGGAGTGGTGAGAAATTCTATTCCGTGTAGGATAATGTCTGGTTAGCCGCCTAGATACCGCATATGTACATCCACATGTACCTCATACACTTGTATCTAATTCAAGTGCCTGATTCACTACTGCGTGCTTGCGTCTGGTCTGGTCAACATGGCAATTCATTGGCTGCTCTGGGGCTGACCAGTGACTCCACTCGGAATGGTCTGGTCGGCCGGAACATTGAATGCCCCGCGTCTCGCTCACCTGCCACTCCAGAGTCCAGAGCTCCCAAGCGCTACGCATCACATGGCGCACAGCTCCAGCTGACGATGCGGTATGTACATGCGTGTAGCTGACAGTATCGTGCAGTCCTAGTGGCTACTAGTGGTGACTAGCGGCGACCCGCGGCTACAAGCCCGTTGCGTCACTTGGCTGCTCGTCCAACCAGATCAGACTCGTGACACCTGCTCGACGTCCAAGGTCGTTTGAACTCGACCTCATCGATGCCGATTTCTCTTCATCTCGACCCATCCTCACCCACAAGCCAAACCTGATGCTCATTACAACACACAAAGACCGTGATTTTGCATCACCAACCTTTCTGCCTACCTAGGTAGAAAGATCGCCACACTCTTACCGTAACCTTTTCGGCTCGTCAGACCTATCCTCGGAGGTTGGCGTAGCTGCGCTCCATTTCCTCTGGTACACACGGGGCATCGACATGTCTCTATTTACAGCACAGCTGCATCCCGGGCGAGCGCTGGGATTTCTCAGTACGTCGAACCACGGTGAAGTCCCCGCTCCCTTTGAAAGATGCTGGATCTGATGAGAAGCCTCTCTAGTCCTCGGCGCATCCCTTCACGATGTCCTCACCCGCCTCAAAGCCGAACCCCAACGCTTCCCCAAACTCGAAGTTGTCTACTCTCCAGAACGACCCGTGACTGAGCCGGTATGCATCGCGCTGCCACAAAACGGCATCCGACTGCGCTTCGATGGCCCAGAGCAGCGGCTGCGATTGATTGAAGTTGTCGACTTTACCAAGAACCACATCACCTTCAAGGATAGGGATCTCGTCAAGCCCGCGGCAATTGGCGCTGGCGTGGCAGGCCCGTTGCCTGTCTCCGGAGAGTCATCTTTGGGGCCTACTTTTCGACACATCTACCACCGGGTGCTGGGTCCCACGTACGGCGGCGAGTTTCTTCCGCCGCCGAGCGAAAGCCAAGAGGACGGTACATACGTCTTGTCATACCCGGGCGTCGCATTCAACTTCTCCCTAGCAAAGGCTGTCTATTCCGCGGACAAGGACGTAGTGACGCTGCTGTCGTCTTCAGCGAATCCGAATCAGGTGGCCACGTCCATGGCCGTCTTCAGCGGAACATCGTGGGCCGAAGCTCGCCAAACGCTCTGGACGGACGTGCTTCCCAGCGTCAAGCAGACGTCGGTGCTTCCACGCACAAAGGACGTGTATCCCGACGAAGTATCTCTTGTACGGATCCACGGCGGGGGTAAACTGGATTTATTTCGCAAGTGGACCAAAAATGCATTCCGAATCCAGCTCGGGGAAACGACGCCCCAGGAGCTTGTCATGGAACTTGGTCCGCCGAATGCCATTTATCGCAAGAATGAGCAGAAAATGATTATTCACAAGATGCGTACGACGAGCAATGCGCGTGGTCGACCTAGTGCAGGAGCTGGTGCAGGCACTGGTGCAGGGGATTTACACCGTCCCGAAGACCTGACTGACACGGATCATTCGTCCATGAACACGGGCTCAGAAGATTCTGGAAACGACGAGGCTGTTGACGACCAGCAGACCGACAGCATCAACGCATCCGGGGAGTGCTTCTACAACTACTTCTACCTCGGCTTTGACATCCTCCTCTCAACCGCCACACTGCCGTCAGAAGCTCCTCCGAGCAGCCGTGGCAACGCCAGCCCTCATTCCTCTCTCCGCGACGAAGCAGAGAACCCTGTCAAAACCCACCAACCCGATCGTCTCGTCGCCACCAAGCTGGTCCTACACGGCAACGTCCCCGGTTCCTACGAGTTCAACCGCCACCGCCGCTGCCGCTGGGACATTGCCTATCTGGAGCAGGAGGAAAACGACGCCGACGATGACGAAGACGATGAAGACCAATACCCTTCCCACCAGTTTATCACGTCAGAGACGCCCTTTGACGATATTGAGCGTCGCATGAAGACCAAGTGGCAATCCACGTATTCGACTGGCCAGAAACTCCAACAGCAACGGGGCATGGTCCTCAACCGCGGCTGGGGCGACAGTCCAGGCAGCAGCTGCGAATTCCTAGGTGGATGGGAAGAAAGCGGCGCCAGAAGGGCCGTCACGAATGGCGATTCGACCACCACGCTATTTGGCTTTCCGGGTTTGGTATTTGAGGTACTAAGGAATGATTACGTGAATACAGTTACGGTGTTTTAAAATTCCCAAAGGCTTTCAAACAACACGAGTTTGTATACGCCAAGCCGTGGAAAGGAGAGGTACAAGAGAATGCCCGACATACACACGTAGCTCGTCGTATGTGTAGCATTCCGGATGTCTTCTTTTCATGTTCATGCCCGCACAGTGGTTGCACTTTATGGTAGATGCTTCGCACACCTGCAAATCTAGAAGATGGGCCTTTTCTTTTACTTTTTCGTGCAAATGTTTATTATCATTATTATTTTCTTTCTTCTTCCTGCTCTTCTTTGGTGTTCTTCTTCCTCTTCTTCTCTCTTTGTTGAAATGTGCTTGTATGCTCGATGCACATGATGTAAATGCGATGAATATGGCTGTACCTATGAGTACAAGATGCGGCATGCGGTATGCGACACGCATTATGTGAGAATAAAGTTCCTCCTCAATGCAAAGGCTAGATTAAATGTCCCAGTAGGCGTTAATGGTTCTGTTCTCTTTTTTTGTTCCTAATCTCTTGGTTCCATTCTCCTTTTTCCTTTTCTTTTTCATTTCTCCTTTTTATTTCTTCTATATGGCGTCTGTTATTGATGTGTTTTTGTCCGGAAAATGCCCAGACCTCTCTATACGCTTTTCCACTCTTTGCTTTTTGTACTTTTTCGCCGTTCAAAGCTGGCCGGAAAAAGAGAAAGAAAGAGGAACAGCGAGATAAAAAAAAAGATGCCCGTTTTGTGCAGATGCTGCTGCTCACCTCGCTGCAACCTTGTCTGCGTCTACTGGTCTCTCGTCTCGATGCTTGAGTGACTGCAGACCTGTCTTGTGCTCGGTATGGTCCTTGCTCAGCTGCTTCTGGGTGATGCCGAAGCTCACGAGGAGACCGACAAAGGCTGTGCAAGTGAAGAGAATGTACATCTTTCTCAGAGCGGTCCAATAGGCATGCTCGACGATGACGGCATCACTGCCCTGCAGGGTGGCGACGGCGTGGACATTGGCGGCGGCCTGAGAGCCGGTGAACATGGCGGCGAGTTTGGGATCGAGCTGGCTCTGGAGAAAGCTCGTCTGGGCCTGCATCTGGTTGTTGAAAATGACGCTACCGACGACGATGGAGGTGGCGGTGCCGAGTTGACGCAGGAAGCTGAAGTTGGCTGTTGCGACGCCGATATCGCGCGGTTCAATGTTGGTCTGGAGTGCGATGAGGGGCGCCTGGAAGTTGGGTCCGACACCAATGCCGGTTATGATTTGGAACACAATAATCTTGGCCCAGTTTCTGTCGTCGCCAAGGTCGATGAAGAGGCCGAAGCCGAGCGTCATGATGGCGAGGCCAAGGATGATGAGGACTTTGTAGTTGCCGACGCGCTTGATGAGGATGCCGCACAAGGCGGACGTAAACGACAGAGAGAACACATACGGCAGGATGTAAACGCCGGAGAGCAGGGAGCTGGCGCCTAGGACGGCTTGGAAGTACAATGGGAGCCAGTAGTTACCACCCATAAAGGTAAAGGCGTGCGTGAAGGCGAGGGACAAGGCGGCGATGCTGTTCTTATGGCAGAACAGAGAGGCGGGTGTGATGGGGTACTTGGCGACGCGAGACTCGTACACGACAAACAGACCAATGGTGACGACGCCAAAGACGATGAGGCAAATGACGGTGGCGGAATCCCACGGATGCTGCACACCGCCAAACTCGAGACCAAAGAGAAGCATGAGGGTGCCGCCGATGATGAGCAAGCCGCCAAACCAGTCGATTGCCATGAGGCCCTCCTTCACTGGTGTCCGCGGGTTATGAAGCTTCAGCACAAACACGAGGATGGTAAGCACAACGCCCGCAAGAGGGAGATTGATGTAAAAGCACCACCTCCACGAGACCTTGGTGGCGAAGACGCCGCCGAGAACAGGACCCACGGCCGACGCAATCGCCCACACGCCGCCCAGGATACCGAAATACAGGCCTCGCTTGCGCATGGAGAACAAGTCTGATACACAAATGTTGGGAAGCACGATGGCACCGCCGCCGCCAACGCCCTGGACCGCCCGCGCAGCAATCAGCATACCCATACTGTTACTGATGGCACACAGGAGCGAGCCGATCCAGAAGATGACGACGGCGCCAATGAGGACGGGTTTGCGGCCGAAGATGTCGGATATCTTGCCCCATATCGGCACGAAGCTCGCGTTTCCCAGCACATAGGCTGAGCCGACCCAGATGTAGCCCAGACTGGAAGCAAAGTGGCTCGAGATGGCGGGGATAGCTGTCGTCACAATCGTCAAATCCAGTGCCGCGAGGAACAGAGCGAGACACAGGGCAAAGACGACGAGGAAGGTCTCGAGTGGTGTTCGTCCTGCTTCTGGTTCTGCTGCTCCTGCTGCGGCTGCAGGCAAAGTCTCTTTGGGGGGGTGCTGAGAAGCTGACGCGGTGGCAGCTTCGATATCATGGTCGGTCTGATGTTGTTGGCCTTGCGATTGCGATGCGTTTTTCTCGTCGTCGTGCTGCGAGGAGTCGTCGGGAATGCCCTCTCGTCCCCCGTCGACAGTTTGTTCTGAACTTGTACACGGAACAGACGTGGTGGCAGCAGCTTTCGCCATTTCCTTGTACTATTTGATTTGACCTGCCAATGCTCCTCACAAAAAAAAGAAAAAAAAAAGATGAAGCACGAAAAGAGGAAGAAGGAAGAAGAAAGAAGAGGATTAAAAAAAATCGGCGCCTTTAAAGCAGTATGCGTGTCGTGACTGCTCTGACTGGCGCAACCCGTCAATCAAGCGGACCGTGAAGGCCCCAGTTTTGTGCTTGATAACGTTGCAGCAACAAGAAGTGTTTCACAGTCACAATGAAGAAGCAATGCAATGATATTCTGCGGGGCCTCCCTGGTGGAATATGATGTTAGAGTAAGAGTAAAAAAAAAAAAGCAAATAATCAGGGACATGCAGACATGCAGCAGGCATGTAATGGGCATGTAACGAGGCGACTCATGCTCGAGGATTTGGAAGACAAGTCAAGGTCCATGTCCATGACTCCATGAGTCCGCAGACGAGCTCATTGTGGGGAAGCCCGGCATCGCTTGTTGGAATTATCGGCCCGGGGGGTTTGGGGGGGGCTCTCGGGTGGGTTTGATACAGCGACAGGCAGCACTTGGCATCATGGAAGCTTGTTGGTTGCAACCAGACCAACGACTAACCAGACCAGGGGTAGAACGAAAAGAGAGAGAGAGAGAAAAAGAAACAAGGGCCACCACTTTTCGAACTCGCCGCTCGCGCCTCGCGCCTCGCACCTAAACGCCGCGAAGGACGTAATCATGGCCAATTAGAAGCTCTTCTTCAAGCTGCCACCGGACCCGCTTCTAGCAATGCCGGCAGCTGCAGGGCGAGTGCTCGAGCAGTTGGCAATCGGCAGCGCATCACCTGGAGGGGTTCCGCTATCATGGTTCAACTTCACCAATCCGGCCCGGCTACGCCCGAGGAGGATGCAGGAGGAGCTTTGATATAACAGGCAGGAAGGAGCTCTTCTTTCCTCCTCTCTCGTCCTCTTTCCTCCGTTCCCGCACGGGCTCGAACGGACTGACAAGATGTGCCACTGTGACGGCCTTCACTGGGGGGTGGGGGGAAAACGACATTGACATGGACAGGCTTCCGTGTTTTCACGTCTGCCATCCTCTCCTCCGTATCTACAATACACACCACTTTGTTTGCACATGCAATGCACATATGTATGTACATACCTCCAGCAAACCCTCTTCACGAGCCAGGTAGAAAGTCCACAGACATGATCAACCCTGTCAGACTCACGGCAGCTCGTCGCTTATGATATGGCGCAGCATGCGCATAATGCACCGCACGAAGCATCTCGGACATAGGACTTTTCGAAACGCGAGCCGTGCCACACTGCCTACTTACATACGCCAACTTTACGTAGGTAGGTAGGTGTGTTAGGCAATAACATACATACATATGTACATATGTGGAGGGCTCGTATTGCAATGGGCGGTACCTGCAAAGACACGGTCAGGGTGGAAGCTTATTGATGAGTATACTACAATCCCGACTCAGTCATCTTTGACCCTGGATTGTCCAATACGGGGGCTCGCCGGCTGCAAAGTTAGAATCGTCAAGGTTTCTCATGTATGTATGTGTTGAAGCATTGCCCATGTGTCATGACCGCACCATACGTCACAATGATTATTGCCGCCCATCTATTTCACCTCAGATTCGCATTCCATAACGCATCTGGGCTCTACCCGTGACGACGTAAATGTTAGGGGGCTATGAAGGTGCTCTGCCCCCGCCATGCGGACTCGAGACATCACTCGACGGTAAACACCACACAAATTCCAAGTTTTGCAAGTTCAGCAAGTACATACAGAGTCTGTTTTGATGGTCTGTGCCACAGATTCACAGATTCACAGATTCTCCGAGCGACATTTTATCAAGTCTATTCGTTACGCTGCGGTGGTGCTGACGGGAATTTGATGCTTTTTTTTTTTTTTCGACAAATGCACATACGGCAATAATCATCTGAGGCATCATCCGAGGCAATACAATTCATTACATTAGGCCAGCCGAATCAGCCGCTGAAGAATCATGTCTGGCATCTGCTGACGGTGGATACTGGACACTGGTGTGGACTGTGACACTGGTGTGGACTGTGGAGCCAGTCATGCCAGTTACGACCAATCATCGCGCCAGAGCGTAGTTGCCACAGCAACATAGCTGTGTAACAGCGCTAGGTAGAGCTGGGATATTGGCGTCGTCTATTTACTTTTTCACGCGGAGCAGTCGCTCCCCGGCTGCTCTGCATGGGAAGGCTACTTTCCCCCTTCAGTCAGAGACAAGAGTCAGGACGGACTCAGGAGCCCCATCACGATTCCACAATTCCACAAGACCACACGGCCACAAGCATTGTGCAATTTTGCGTCTCGGACTTGGTTGGTGCTGTCTGCCGCGCATTACTTCATCCTGTATACGTTATCTTGCCCGCGTCCCTCAGCGAGAACCGCCCTGCCACTCGACGCGACAAGTCCGTCATCATTCGCGCCGCCGACCCAGCCATCATGGCTTCTCGACGAACCACGCGTTCTGATCGAGAGCTCGGCCGATCAACAGTGAGCAACAGTATTCGCCCCGCCGCTGGCAGTCGGCTCGTCAACTCAAGGCAGGCTCCGGGCCGTTCATCAGCATTGAGGCAGCCTTCATCTTTGAGCGCCGCCAGAGGAATTCCAGATCGCGCTGGTGCGACGTCTCCAGCTGATTCAATATCAACCGCCAACGCGGGCACAAAGCGCAAGGAACGTGACTATGAATCCGAAGTCGGTGGCAGCGTCAGCCTTGGCGGTGAGGAAACAAATATCACTGTTGTTGTGAGATGTCGCGGCCGAAGTCAACGCGAGATTAAGGAAAACAGTGCCGTCGTGGTCCAGGCCGACGGCGTCAAGGGGAAGGCAGTTGGCCTGATGCTCGGCCCCAGTGCTTTGAGCAACAAGTCCTATATTTTTGATCGCGTATACTCCCAGGCAGCAGATCAGAATATGGTGTTTGATGACACGGTCAAGCCAATATTGGAAGAGGTATGACTGTTGACCGCTTTTCGTTTTCCTTTTTTTTCCCCGTCGTTTATATCTCTTTTATTTGCGTTTTCTTTCTTCATGGCATGCGTCCGTGGTATTTCCTAACACGATTTTATAGATGCTTGCAGGATTCAACTGCACCATTTTTGCTTACGGCCAAACTGGTACGGGGAAGACGTACACCATGTCTGGAGATATGAGTGAAACGCTAGGCATGTTATCCGGCGAAGCAGGCATCATTCCGCGCGTACTACATCAATTATTTAAGAAGTTCGAAATAGACGACAGGGAACATTGCGTCAAATGTTCCTTTATCGAGCTGTACAACGAAGAATTGCGCGATCTACTCTCCATCGACGAGAGCGCCAAGCTCAAGATTTACGACGATGCGTCGAGAAAAGGACATGCAGCCACGCTGGTCCAGGGTATGGAGGAGAAGCACATCAAAAACGCGTCCGAGGGTATCAAGGTGCTTCAGGACGGCAGCTTGAAACGCCAGGTAGCGGCGACAAAGTGCAACGATCTGAGCTCGCGAAGCCATACCGTCTTCACCATTACCGCGTATGTGAAGAAGACCAACGACCAAGGCGTTGATGACTTTGTCAGTGCTGGCAAGCTCAACTTGGTCGATTTGGCTGGAAGCGAAAACATTCAACGATCTGGAGCTGAGAACAAGCGGGCTGCGGAGGCTGGCCTCATCAATAAGTCGCTTCTGACGCTCGGTCGTGTTATCAACGCGCTGGTAGATCGCAATTCCCATATTCCATACCGAGAATCCAAATTGACGCGTCTGCTCCAAGACTCCCTGGGCGGTCGCACCAAGACCTGCATCATCGCCACCATATCGCCGGCAAAAGCCAATCTCGAGGAGACCATATCGACCCTCGACTACGCATTTCGCGCCAAGAACATCAAGAACAAACCTCAGGTGAACCCCTTGTTGAGCAAGAGAATGTTGCTCAACGACTTTGCCAACGAAATCGAAAAGCTCAAGGGCGAACTGATTTCAACAAGACAGCGCAACGGTGTCTACCTGTCCAACGATGCATACGAAGAGTTGACAGCACAAAGCGAGACCCGCCGCATTGTCATGGAGGAACAGATTGCCAAGATTGAGACCCTGGAGACCAATCTCAGAAACAAGGTGCACGAGCTATTCGCCATGAACTCTTCATTTATGGGTTTGAAGAAGGACCACGAGGGGACCAAAGCTCAACTGGACGATACCAAGGGGATACTCGATCAGACGGACATTGTCCTCGCCGCCACCCGCAGAACCCTTACGGAAGAAACACAATTACGAAAGGCGCACGAGCAAACCGAAGAAAAGCTGACAGAGATTGGCGGCCAGCTCATCGACAAGCTTCACAAGACGGTGCATGACGTGACGGGTCTGCGGGCCAAAAACAAGAGGAAGTCTGACCTGCAGTCGCTGAACCGCGCCACATGGGGCACGTCTCAGGCGCAAGTCGGAGACGTGACATCCATGGTAGAGCGGCGGGTGTTGGAGTTCCAAGGAGAGCAGCAGGGACACATCGCCAGCATCTCGCGACGGATGAGCTCGTTTGTGGCGGAGGAGTTGCAAACGCTCGTGTCGACGCAGACGTTTTTGGATGAGCATCTGAATGTCTTTGCTGAGTCCAAGAAGCAGCTACTGGAGCAGAAGCAGCAGTCCAAGGATGGCATGGACGATGTACTCGACGAGATCAAGGTCGTTCGCGACACGGTCAAGGAAAAGGTTGGGGAGAGACTCCAGACCATGTCACATGCGGCGGAGAAGATTTCGGGCGACATTTTGCAGGAAATGGTTGTCTTTCACACGCAGGTAATTGATTCCCCCGCAATGTCTTTTTTTCCTATTCCTCTCTCTTGCTTTGTTTTCTTTTTATTTCTTCTATTATTTTTTGCATCTCGTTTAGGGATCATATATGTGCTAACCCCTTCTCAGCTACACAATTCATATAGCAACCTTGGCAAAGACTTTAAATCGGTATTCGAGGATCTTGTCAAGCACATCACTGCACAGCGGAGCGAAGCCGATAGCCTGCGTCGGCAATTGCAGAGCGCCATGAATACGATTGCTCTGCAGAACACAAGCCTCTCAACTCGTGTCCAAGAGGCATTGGAGGAAGAGCGCCGTCAATCCGCCGAAGACAGACAGAAACTCATGACACAAATGTCTAGTCTATTCAATGCCCAGGCTGAAGCGCAAGAGGCGCGACTCGCCGATCAAGTGGCATTCATTCAGAAAAGTGTCGGCGAGTCCAACACATCGATGGAGTCGGCCATGACGCAATATGCCCAAGGAATGGAAAGCTGGGACAGCAAAGAAAACGTGTTGATGGAGGACGTCAAGAAGTCGCGCGAGCAGCTTAAGAACAAGCTCAAGGATGACTGGACCACCGCAAGTGATCAGAGTACGGCCATACAGAACGTGGCCAAGTCGATCCACGCCGAAACGGCCCGGGTTGCCGAGGAACAGACAGATGACCTGGACTCGCAGATGGAGGCTCTCGACGATTTCGTCAGCCGGGCCAAACTGGAGAACGCCAGCCACCATGAATCGCACAACCAGTCGCTCCAGTCATTATCCAACACGGTGGAACAGTCGTTTGGCAACATGTCGGCCCACTTCAAAACTTCGTTTGAGCGCATTACGAATCTCGGGGAAGACATGGAGCTGGACACGAACGATCTGAATGACGGACTAGAACCGCTCGAATCGCAACTGTGCCAGCCGCTGGCCAACTTGCGCGAGGCAATCACGTCTACATCGTTGCAGGAGTATCAACCTACAGGCGAGACTCCTCAGAAGGCGACGTATCACTACCCGACGAAGCTTCCTCGCACGCAACCCCATGACGTGATTGTTTCCAAACTGGACGAGGATCCTTCATCCGCATCGCTGTTAGTGGGCGACGAATCCATGGATTCATCCGCCGTGTTCATCGACGCCGCCGACCACAAAAGCTCGCCGACCACGAAACGACAGTCTAGCGCCAGCATTGGCATGAGCACCAGCTCCAGCACCAGTCTGCGTGAAGTAAACCCCAACGTGTCCTCGGCAAACTTGTCGACGACGGGCAACGGCGCAATGGCGTTTGATCCCCGAGCGAGCACCACATCCATGACGCCCGAGCACACAATGCCTAGTTTTAAGAAGCCGACCCCTCGTCTGTCACGGGCCATTACAAAACAGCCTGTGGGGATGGAGGGCCGGGAGAACATGCTGCTAGCCACGTTTGAGCAGAGCAGCCTGTCTAGAAGGAAGAGCCCACGGCTGAATTAAGGCACAGCACGGCAAGGCCAGTAGGAGAGGGTGAACGTTTGGTGCAAAACCAGCTGGAATGGTAGAAGGAACCATTGAAACACCTATCTGACAAGTCCTTCTTTTTCCCCGTTTTCCCTTCTTTTTAAAAAAAATCTTTTTGCGCCGGTGTTGGTGCCGCTGTATATAATAGGATACATCCATTCTGCTTGACCATTTCATCTCCATGGCGTGCGTTGGATTGGATTCATTATGAATGCAGGGTTATGGGCAGGTTTAGATACCCCTTTTGGCTGTGTTTTTTTTTCTTCCCTGTCCTTTCTTTTAGCTTAGTTTAGCTTTTTTGGTCTTGCGTTTTACTTATGGCTGTGAGGTGGGAGGCTTGGAGATTGAAAGATGGAAGCCGGAAGATGGGAAGGAGGATAGATGAATATTTCCATTCTTTTTTTATGCCGCGTCTTGGGTTGTTGGTGCTGGGTATAAAAGAAAATAAGAGAGACAATAAAAGAAAGAAGAAAAGAAAGAAGAAAGAGAGAGAGAGAAGAAGAATAGGAAGGAAGGAAGGAAAGAAAGAAAAAACAGCGTCTTGTGTTGTTCCGTATCTCATGATGCCCAACTGTCGCGGGTAGACAGGGCTGTTTAGTTGAACGTGTAAAAATTGAGCGTTTAGCACGGATCTCATTATACTGTAATTGGTTATTTAGTATTTAATTATTCGGTATTTTATTCTTCATTATTCAACCCAGTATTTAATCATTTACGATCTGATCATTCATTATCAACGTCAGTCTCAGGACATTCATCCTACATGCCGTACATCAAATTCACTCACTTCACACTCACGCCGCTCACATCCCGTCAACTTGATCGGACCACGACACATGCAGCAACCACTCAGCACTTGCCCAACCCATTCCCGCCAACACCTTGACAGCCCACTCGGAACAAAAAAACATAGCATGTGCGAGCACTGAGAACTCCTCCATCTCCACCATTCCCAGTTCTCACAGATTCGTTACCACACGATGCACATGTTCGATTTCTGCTCCACAGACCGTGTATTGCAACATTGTTGGTCAAGTGGTTTGCCATGGTAGGTGTAGGAAGTCTGGACCTGGGCGGCTGACGACCCACGAGCCACTCTCTGTGCTCGACGGCGGGGCATTAGAGCGAGAAAAAGTATGACTGTGGCTGTTTGGGCATGAGGTCTGATTCAACTGTTTTATTCATCAGGACGACAGTGGGGGAGCTGCAGTTGTGGGTGCTGAGGTTGATGATGAGATTATATAACGCACCTCGGTGTTGCGATATTCTTCATCTTGACTAAAATGTATGGTGATATTATATTTTCAAGTTTTTTCTTCTGCTCTTATTGCCTGCTTTGCAAATATTATTGGACAGATCTGTTGGAGCAGCAGAAAAATAGGATACATGTGGCATGGTTAGGCATGGTCGAGTAAATAGTATTTCTGTTGTCTGATGAGATGTGTACGTGATGTATATAATTTATATATATATATATATATGTGTGTGTGTGTGTGTGTGTGTGTGTGTGTGTGTGTGTGTGTGTGAATACTTTGCACTTGACCTACCGGCTTCTACTGATGTCCAATGAAATGCGTACGTGATTCATATGTATGCAATATGGTACACTTCCCCATAAGCCCTCACTCATCATCTCCATCCCCCTCCTCCCCCCCTCGTCTCCGCCCATAGAACCTCTTCCTCTTCCGCGCCAGCGTATCCTCCGCGCGCCATCCCCTCCCCGGGTGAATCATTTTCAAAAACCCATCCACGTGCACCGCCCCCACCACCTCGTTCTCCGAGTCTTCGTCCTCCTCCCCCTCGGTATACGACGGGTGAACGAGCTGCATGTGCCGACGGAGGTTGGCGCGGCGGGAAAAGCCCTCTGCCGCGCGGTGGCAGGTTTGCAGGGGGCACAGGAACAGCCCTGCCGAGGAGCGCGAGCGGGAGCGCGACCGGGACTGGGACAGGGACGGAGACCGAGAGGCAGCAGCGGAGGAGGAGGAGCGGGGAGTGCGGCCTCGGCCACGAGAAGGACGGATGGGCGAACTGCGGGGAGCGCGTGCCCCGCGAGAATGGTCGGAATCGGAATCGATGTCGGCGTCGGAGGAGGAATCAGACGCCGAGACCGAGGTCGAGGATAAGGAGGACGAAGAGGAGAAAAGGGATCCCCTACGCATGCTGGTCGTCTCCTTGGGGCGGTACTCGGTTGTGAAGATACCGGGCCTGGAACGGGGCTGTTCGTCAAGCGTCCGTATCGTCATGCCCTGGTTGAACAAGCTGGCGCAGCGCTGCGTGGTGCGCGCAATGACGCTGGGAGGGAAGCCAGCGAGGCTTGCTGCGCCGAGCACGTCGCTCCAGTCGCGGAGGCCCCATCTCCGGAGTTTTCGTTGCTTGTTTGCGTGTTGAGATGACGACGGTGAGGCAGAGCTACGAGAGGAAGACGGCGATTGTTGTTCTTGTTGTGGCTGGGTCTGCGCTTGCTGCATTGTCTGCGAGTCGCCCTGCCGCAGCCATCTCTCAAATGCAGCGTCGTTGTCCTTTGCCGTCCATGGAAGACGTCTGTGAGATTGGCGCGCGAGGCGCACGTGCATCTCCTCGAGAGTTTCGCCCTCCTGCGGTTCGTGGACCTTGCGGGGGCGGCCGCGTCTTCGTTGGGGGGGCGCTGCTGCTGCGGACGCGGTCGGCTGGGGGTCTTGTCGTCGAGGCCGTCCTCTTTTGCGGTGCAGGGTTGCTGCGTCGGAGTCGCCTTCCATGGAGGAGTCGGACGAGTCGAAGAGGTAGCTCAGACCGGCCACGCGGCTGTTGTGGAGGACTGTGAGTGTGCGGTCGAGCTGGGTGAGAATGTGGCGGATGGATGGGCGAAGAAGCTGCTGTGATAGTTGGTCGTCGGTCGATATGGCTGGTTCGTAGTCTCTGGTTGTTCTTTTGGCATCAGATGGAGCACTGTCGTTGTCGTGATCCTCATCATGATCGCCATCATCATCATCAATGTCGTTGTCGCCGGGCCAAGAAGATGGCCTTCCTTCCTCTTCATTGTCGTCTCCCGATTGCCCCATCCCAGGAGGCGAAGACGGAAGCAGAGACTCGTCTTCTGATTCCTCAAGCCGTGGCGGCACGGGACTAGAAGGCATCTCTATGGAGGACTGCATAGAGCAAGGCTCAGCCCTGCGTTTTCGTTGTTGCTGTTTCTGTGGTTGTTGCTCTTGTTGTTGTCGTCGTCTTCTTCTTCGCTCTCGCCGCCGAAACCGCTGCTTGGCCATTCGGAGTATCGTCGCTCCCAGCTCCTCTTGCAAATCCGTACTAGGCAGTGTCTCCTCCTTCCTACGCAGCGTGAAGCCCTCATCCTCGTCGTCCGCCTCCCGGAAGAGACCTTCTCGCGGAACTTGTTTCTCCTGTAGCGGCCACGCGGTCCACACCTTGGGTGGTGCCCATATGGTATTTTGTCCATCGTCCTGGGTGTAAGAAAGCCAAAAGTCAGATGAAAGACAAACACACGCACACAGAAGAGAGAGAGACGGAGAGAAACCACTTTGCAAGAAACGCGATATAAAACTTACCAGCTTCACAGTAAGCCCTTCCGCCGTCTTCGCATCCAAGTCCCGCCTCTTGAGCGCAAACGCATTATACAAATGCACAGCCAGATCCCGATCCACAACCTGCTGCATCGACCGCCAGAGCATGCGCTCCTCCCTCGTCAGATCCCGCCACGTCGACTTGGTACCCGTCCACCGATTGGGTCTGTTCTCATGCAGGTCCTCTGACACGACTGACGCGATGTCATCGCTGTCGAGGTCCTCCCATTGTGACGTCGTTACGGTCGCTGTCGGCGGGCTGGAATCCATGACGGCCGAGCTTCTTTGTGCCCTTTTCATCGTTTGCGCAGATTCTGACCGACGCTCTCATTGGGTCGTTTCCGTAGTCCCAAGTTGCTGGTCGCGGACGTTGTGGTTGCGAGTGTTTTCCGATTGCGCGCGTGAGGCCTACTTCATGCCCGTATGTGTATTCTCATTTCTTCATCTTTCTTCTGCTCTTCATGTTTGAATTTCGACGCGATGTCGTTGTGGACGACATGCAAAGTTCATTATTAAAGTCAACCAACGGTGATGCGAAAAAAAAAAAAAAAAGAAGAGGTATGATGTCAAAGCAAAAGTGGGCTCCACTTGGTGGGCGGGACGCTTCTCAGCTGCGTTGTGGAACAAGAATCACCTCGACAGCTGTCAATGCCCTTGTTTCTTTCTTCTCTTTGCACTCTTTCGAACGTCTAAACATTTTCACATCCTTTTATCCAAGAATGACCCGCATCTTTTCACTCATGAATACCGTGAATGCCAAGAAAAAAAGGTAAAATATCTATATACTGTAGTTGCTTTACAATCAAAACCAATACATATAAACATGCCCGTTACGCCTTGCCCTTGCCCTTTGCCTTTTCCTTTTCCAGCTTTCTCCTCTTGGACCTCAACTTCTGGTCCTCTGCACTCTTCTTGTTGTTTGTGTAAATCATTTGCTCGTAAAGCTTTCTCTTCTTCTTGCTCAGCATACCCTTGGCTCGCTCCAAGTCCTCGGCCTCTTCTTTGGCCTTTTTGCTCAGCGCCTTTCTCGCTTGCTCCTTGGCCTTGTCCTTGCCGTTGGTTGTCTTGCTCTTCACCGGAGCTCCTGTGAGCTCAGCTTCGAGTTCTTGTTGGCGCACTGCATCCTCGTCTGCCGATTCATCGTCATCGACCTCGGCATCCATCTGGTCGGCACCGTCTTCGTCTTCGTCCTCGTCCTCGTCGTCCTCGTCGTCTTCCACATCATCATCCTGCTCGTCCACTGCCACATCCATTCCCTCGACAGTTTCATCGGCTTCTTCATCGGCAGCGAGAGCCTCTTCTTCGGGCTCTTGGTCCTCCAAGGGCACTGTAGGATCGTACGCGCCCTGCACATTTCGCACAAAGGGGCTCAAGTGCGGTGGAAGCGCTGCCCCCGGAGCATACAAGTGAGGCTCCTTGAGTTCTACGTCATTGACACAGTCCCACACCCACTGAGGCTGAACATATATGCGTCCTGGTACTCGCCTGTTGACAGCCAATTTTTGTGATGTCTGGTTGTCCTCCGCATCGACATCGTCATCTTCTGCTACAGCCTCAATAGGAGGTCTGTCGACAATCTGATGTGTAATACTGGGATCCAACTCGTTGGTAGTAAAAGCTCCGTCACCGAGCACAGGGTCCCAGCCAACGCGCTTACACCCGAATGCCTTTAACAGGAACTCAAGAGGCTGTCGTGGCGTTTCGCGCGAGAGGTAGAAGGTGAAGTTGGAGAACAACTTTGCGTGGTCATTGGTGCTGGCATCTGGCTGGAAGAGCACATCACCGCCCGGAGCCACTGGTTCAAACTTGTCAATGGCACCAGAGTTGTTTTGTTCTTCGTCATCAGCGACAACACTTCCTCCCTCGGCGTCCTTGGCGGTGGCGGCTTCCTCTGTGCCGTTCTGAATGGTCTTGAGCACCTTGTTCACTGCGGCTTGTGTGCTCGGGTCCACCTCATGAGAAGTAGCATCCTCAATCTTCTTGGCTTCTTCAGAACCGACCAATGACTTTCCTTCTAGAGTGAAAGCACCCAGTTCACCAGCGTTCTCGTCCTTGGCAGCATCAAATTTGGGAGGATATTTGAGGCCGACAGTCGTGTATAATCGATAGTTGACAAAGCCGAGAAGAGTCATGTAGAACTCGACAAACGTTCCCATGATTCGGAAGTCGACGTCGCCGACAATTCGCTGGTTGAACTTGTAAGGTACCAGCCAGAGAACATCCTCGCCCTGAATCCTGGCCTGATAGTAAATACCCTTGATGGACAAGAATGATTTCGTGACGCTTTTAGAGACAATGAGGTAGTGCTGGAACTCGAGGCAGAGTCTCTCGCATCGAGCGATCATCTTGGCAGGCACGCTGGACGTGGAAGGCAGGTTTGCAAAGAGGAACAACATGGAAAGACAGTCGTCCAAGTCCCGCAATGCATCGACAAAGGTCGGGTAGCGTTCTCGAACGACATGATCGAGCGTATATCGAGGTTTTCCGGTCTTGTCAGGCCGCGAAGCATTGCCCTCCAGTCTCTTGGCGTCGCCGACATCTCCACGTCCCAAAGCCTTGGAAATCTTCTTCTCCAAGACCTTTTGGTCGCGAAACTTTTGCAAAAGCGGCTCATGGAGAAGATATTGAATGTCCTTGGCGTAGTAAAAGGTTGTTGAGGCAGTGGCGGACTTGGACACCTTCTTCTTGCTTCGAGGCTCGCGAGGATAGATACCCTTCCAGATGCAGAGCTGACGGAAATCAGGCAGGCTGATTTGAAGTTTTCGAATGGCTTGGTTGCGGGTAACGTAGTTCTTGGCCGCGCCGGCCTGGCCCTTTTTCTTTATCCTAGGCATTGTGTCAAAATTTTGATGCCTAGTAGGCAAAGTGTGGTTTTCTTCAGTCGCGGGGCTCTTTTTTTCTTCTACCGTCTGGGATCTTTTTTTTTTACTCTTGTCGTAGGCTGGAAATTTTATTGCCAGGAACCACCGCCCGGTTCTCCAACCAAGTTGAGTCTAGCGTCATCTCCACCAGCTGCAAGCCCATCTCACCGCCCGCCGGGGGGAATATCCGGGGACAGATGATGTACAACATATTATGTATGGGCAACGAATATCTGACACTGCAGCTACGGAAATAATTGGTCGGGTAATTCAATATCTAAATTATGTCAATGTAGTACAGATGTTTGTCAATTTTCTATTGCTTCTTACGAGAAAGAAAAAAAGACCAGCGTTGATGAGCATTCCACGCAGGACGACGGCCGTGGACAATGAATGCAAGCAACGCGTGAACAACCAGACATTGCGATGGTTTCTTATTTTTATTAATTTGTTTTATTATCCTCTTCTCTTTCATCAGACAAAAAGAACAAGTCCTTGGCAACGAAGCCTGCGTCCTGCCCATTCACGTTGCCAGCCCTGAGCCGCGTCTCCACCACCAACCATTCTTCGGCCCGCTCCCTCCGGCCGATGATTGACTGACTGCATGTGCCAAGTGGCCTCCCTCCCATGGACCATGATTGATCAAGCATTTACACAACCGCGAACATCATCAGCAAACCAGCCATCTCGGCTCTCCACGCCCAAACGTCACCAAGGCCTGCACCCCCTCTCACCCCCTCGCCTCTCTTCGCAATGGCCTGAGGAGATGCCATGGCCTCAACCATGACACTACGCGGCAAAGCTGGCGTGTACGCCGGTGCCGCTCTTCTCCGATTGCTGCTCGCTGTTGCGTTTCCTGGTCTGCCAGACCTCTTGACGGGCCGCGTCGAGATTTCGACCCCCGTCACCAGCTTTAAGCGATGTAAGTGCGCGCGCTTCTTTATCAATTCGGCCTACAACATTTCCCCTCCTCCCTCTCCTGCCTATCCCTTCTCCTCTCTTCTATTTACTTTTTCTTCTTGTTGAGATGAGAGGCCATTGAAATGAAGAATGAGATGACAATAATTATCATTTTTCTTTTTCTTTATTAAAAAGTCGCTGACACTCATGCAAAAAAGTACAAGAAGGATTGTTCCTCTACAACCACAATGTCTGGCCTTACGACGGCGGTGTCTTCCACCAGGCTCCTCTCCTCCTCCCGCTCTTCTCCCTGCTTCCCGACGTCAAGACCTGGCCCATCTTCACCTCGATTCTGTACATACTCATCGATGTGCTAAGTGCCGATGCGCTTTCGAGGATTGCCGACTCGGGAGAAGCGGGACAGTCGAGGCTCTTTTCGTCGCCGCGGAGAGGGAAGCGAGCATCTGGATTGGTTGTTGCGGCGGCGTATGTCCTTGATCTTTTCTCTTTTGTCTCGTCCAAGAATTCCACTGCAGTACCCAATATCCGGTCACACTTGGATAAAAAGAAAAGAAAAGAAAGGAAGGAAGCGAAAGGGAAGAAAAGAAAGAATACTTTCAACTAACCAGATACCTAATAGATTCCTCTTCAACCCCTTCACCATAGCAAGCTGCATCGGCCGATCAACCAGCGTCTTTACAACCTGCGCCATCTTGCACGCCGTGTCGCGCGCCTGTTCGGGCTCCGCCTTCAACGCCATGATGGCCCTCTCCTTCGCCTCTTACCTCTCCATGTACCCGATTTTGCTGCTCCCGCCCCTCATCCTCCTTTCCCATGACCGCCTGCAGACCGCCGCCACCAATGACAACGACGACAGGCGCCGCGCCAACAACAAAGACAGCGGACTCGTCTTCTTTGCCGCCAAATGCGTCGCCGTCACGAGCACCTGTCTCGCCGCCCTCCTCGGCATGTCGTACCTCCTCACCAACAATTCATGGGCCTTCCTCTCCCGCACCTACGGCATCCAGCTCACCCTCTCGGACCTGGCCCCCAACGTCGGCCTCTGGTGGTACTTCTTCATCGAAATGTTCGACTCCTTCCGCGCCTTCTTCCTCGCCGTCTTCTGGCTCCACCTCACCGCTTACGTGGGCGGCCTCTCCATCCGCATCCGCACTCAGCCCCTCGCTGTGCTCACCATCCTCCTCGGCATCTTCTCCATCTTCAAGCCCTACCCGTCCATCTCGGACACGAGCCTCTTCCTCGCCATGCTCCCCCTCTACTGGCACGTCTTCCCCCTCATGAGATACACCTACGTCGCGTCCGCCACGCTCCTCTACGCCACCTTCCTCGGCCCCGCCTTCTACCACCTATGGATCTACGCCGGGAGCGGCAACGCCAACTTTTTCTACGCCATCACCCTGGTGTGGAGTCTGGGACAGAGCCTGCTGGTCACGGACCTGACGTTTGCGGTGTTGCGCGATGAGTGGGAGGTGGAGAGGCCGGAGATGGTGGGCAAGGAAGTCAAGCAGATTTGAAGAAATACGGAGACAAGGGCGCCAGTATCTCAACTTTTTTACTGCTGGGCCCGAAATGTCGTTATATGGGAGTTTTGATAATTTTGTTTTATTAGAGGAGAATTTCTTTTACATCTTTGAATCCAACACAGAAAGAGAAAAAGAGAAGAAAAACACAAAAAACAGTGTTTTGTTTTTGTAAGAGCGTGTACCTAGTATCCTGAGTGACAAGCAGTGACGCGTAAGACGGTTCAAGGGGAAAACAGAAGAAAATAAAGAAATAATAAAGAAATAATAAATAATAACAAGAAAGAAAGAAACAAGAAGAATATGTACATATAATTACATGGAAAATGCGTTGACACGTAATATACATGATGCGTTGGAAGGAAGGGCAGGAAGGGCAGGAGGGGAAAAAAGACGACACATTTGCATGGAGGGTATCTTGGCCCGTTCTCATTTTTTTTTTGCCTCATAATTCTTTATGTTTACATCATGATGAGTGGGGGGGATTAATACTCAATCTACCTCCGAGTCAACTTCTACCAGGTGACCTGTGGCGGATTCGTGGTGCGCAGCAGACGCGACGGGGGGGTCACACGCGCTGAGTGCGCTGTTGAGCATGGAGCCAAGATCTCCAAACTGGCTGAGCTTGTTGCTGCCGAGGGATTGCTGCTGCTGAGGTCGCCAGATTTGTGTCCTGGACCCAAATGGACCGAGACTCTGGTAGAGTTGTAATCCGTAACTCACTGCTGCCCCTGTTGCCAGGATGCCCATGGCCATGATGAGTGCTCTCTGGTCGAGACCCGTGGTGCCCGCTTCCTTTCGGTATCGCATTTCGTCGGCGTAGTGCTCGCCTATGCTGGGTATGTTTCTGATGATGGAGTCGGTCACTCGTGCCGTGGACTCGAGGAGCGTAGGTCGCTGGACAGGGGCAAACTTGAAGCACAGGCTGCGGACCCAGTCTCCCACAACAGCCAGTTGCGGTGTTGTCTCGTCGATGTAGTCCTTTAGAAAACTCCGCGGCACGTGGGGCACCGTCATCAGGGCCAGGTATGCATAGGCCAAGCAGTCGGCAGAGGATAAGGGCTTGTCACGGCCAAAGAAGCAAGGTTTTGCTCCTTCCCCATCGCCTTTGTTGACCACCATCAAGGTGTTCAGTTGGGAGAAGAAATCGTCAGCCAGGAAGTACAAGCGGATGGCAGATGCCTGCTCGGGGGTCATTTCCTCCCGGATCGTCTTCTTGGTCCTCGTGGGCAAGTGTTTGCGAAACACCTCGGGGAGAGCATCGCGGCCAGCGGTCAGATGCAGGCCGGCATTGGGGTCAAAGTCCGTGTCCAGGTCGGCCAAGCCCAGGTGTTCCGCTCGCGTGATGGCCTCGGCCCGAATCAGCGGCGGCAGAGTCCATGTCAAGGGAAAGGGTAGCAGGGCGCTGTATGCCGGTCTCGTTGTTGTCGACCAATTCGCGGCAGAGACATACAGGGACAGATAAACGAGAGGTGCAGCATTGGCGTTCAGGAAAGCGCAGTATGCGACTGCATCAGCCTGCTGGGCAGGGCTCAGGTTTTCGGGCTGCTGCTTTCCATTGCCGCTCTGGACGTGTAGCTTGGTGTATTGGACAATTGGGAGATAACCGCTCGTCCAGCTACCGTTGTGGTTGAGGGCGGGCAAGAGATCTGCAGAGAAGCGAAGAACAAAGTTAGAGAGGGTGAGACACAGAGACGGCCAAGACGGCCAAGACAGTGATGCGTGGTGAGCGAGCATACTTGATGGGCTGACGGATGGGTTGTTGCATGGTATAATGCGCCAGGCGTCGCTGGGAAGTGCATTATCCAAGTACAGTAAGATGGCAAGACATTCTGGGTCGATCGAGGGCAGACCAAAGGCCGGGCCCCAGATGTAGAGGTCCATCATGTGGCAAAGGCACGAGCGAGCGACTGGAAGATGACGGCCTAGAATGGATGAAATGGCGCCCAAAGCCGTCCAGATTTCGCTTGACTTGTGGGTTTGTTCAACTGGCTGGTTTCTTGATGTCGTCAAAAGTAGGTACGTCAACCTGTGGCAAGCTGCGGCAGCAGTTTGTGGAGATTGTGGCGGCTGAGCTTGAGCCACAGCGGGGCGTCGAGGAAGCGTGCCTGGCCCGTTATTAGTGGGCCCCGCCGCCAGCCACTTTCTGACACGTGATGATTTTCCAAGTCGTGGTGGCACATGGTGAGATGCTGCAACTGCCGCCCTTTACTCAGCACGAAACCAAGCCAGTGAGAGATCTCTCGGCACGGGTTGCCTGTCTAGATTGACAAGGCCTGGCCGGTTGCACAGGTACCTTGTAGGTATTGCTGGCGGTACAAGTCGGCAAAGCAGCAGAGCACATCCAGCCAATCACGGTCCAGACCTCATGCTAGCTCTTCCCCATGATGGCAGGAAGCAAGGAGCGTCCAAGTCATTTCAACGTTGAGTGGCCGAGGCCAACAGCCCCTCCCCTGTTGGGGGCAGGTCCGACCTAGGACCTTTGGAGTGGGGTTGGAGAGGTATTAGGTCCGTAGTGAGTAGTCGGACCAACTTAGCTAATACAACATCATTACAACCCCCAGTCCAACTGGCTACTTTTCACCCCGCACAGACGTGGCAAATTGCATGCGAGTGCACAGTATCTGCCATCTAGCATCGAGCATTCAACACCGGAGAAGAACATTGAGAGCACACAGAAAAATACGAAAATAGGGGGACGCAGCATGAACTTGTTATTTATTTATTTTCATTTATATTTTCAAAAAAGGGCGCAAAAAAAAGGGGTGCAAGAGGAAGACCCCTATCCCCGACTCCCTTGCCGATCAGGGACCTGGGGAAAGGGGAATTTGTTGACATGGAGCGGTCAATTTGCCACGACGCTACAAAATAAAAAACCAGTGGCGGCTTCTGGAGACCAAAGCAGACCTCTTCTCGACCGAAAAAGGGGACAAATAAAAAAGAAATAACAACAAAACTAGTATGTAAGTACATGTGTACAGCATGCGGTCACACCCGTTGCCGCTCGGTCCTCCGGCTCACTTCCGGCCCGAAAAGATCTGAAACAAACAAAAAGAATTACCTATAAAATTACATTTTCATTACAAATGCAACGTGCCATGACTGCACGGAAGCGTCTGTATTTTAGAGGCTTTTTCAAATTCGTTTTTTTTTATTGATTTTATTTCTTGGGCTTTGTTTCCAATGCTTGTTTTACACCCTGTGCTGACTGGTTTCATATACAATATATACACATACGCAAGAACGTTACTCAAAAGAAATACATCCAATCTGGACCTCCTCCGAACACGTAAACACCCTTTATTCATATTTCGGCCCAGTCCATGACAAATTCAACGTCCTTTTAGCTGCCCGCCTCGTGTATCCCTTGCCCCCCCCCCCCCCCCCCCCCCTTTTGTTTTACCCGCCCGTTCCGCTGATACACGAATACTCATCACCAAGCGCCTCCAACGACAAAATCTCGAACCCACCCCCACAATTATTTTGAAAATAAATGAAATAACTCTAAAAGAGACTAAAGAAAAATAAGAGGACTAAAAAAAAGCTTATCTCGCGTTCAAACAGAACCATCTTGCATGGACTTTCCCGCCCCGCTCGCAATGTCCCAGCACGAGTGCACGGTAGGTAGTAAACCCGCGGGCCCCCTTTTTATTCCCCCACATTAGGAAGTGTAGGGGCATCGGGTGATGACTATTATTAGGATCAGTGGGCATTGGGGTTGATGCTTTGCGCAAGCATCATCTGCCTGGGTACCTACCAGAACCCGTTCTCATGTACCGCGTCGGGGTCGGCACACAGGGGGCAGGGCCTCGTGGCCTAATATCTAGTATCTCTATTTACCCTCGGCCAGGGTGATCCCGCGGAGAAGAAACAAACAAGGCAGATGGGCGTGTTCTGCAGTGGTTGGGAGTCTTGTCTGTTCCACCCTCAAGGCATGCACATGTATAACCGTATATAAATGTTGGTGCTCGGCAACTACTTCGTACCTAAGTACTTACTTACACTAGTACTCGGGTCCTAGCCTAGGTACTTGGAAGTAGAAAGGTGCTCTCTAACAAGTACCTACTTAGGCAAGTAAGTGACCAAATATCTACCCAAGAAGTAAAGTACTCAAGTAAGTAATAAGTCAGGTAACTAAGTACTCGGTAGTCAATGTGCACCCGCTCCCAAAAGAAAATAAACAGCCCTGAAACAACCAGCCTAATTCGTCCTGACATCGCCATAGCTCCAATCGCCCATCGCCCATCGTCCAAACGCACCATGCTCCTATGCCCCCTTTTCCGTGCTAAACGTGGAAAAAAAAACCACAACTTATGCATCCTCGAGAACAGTCCAAGCAAAGCAAAGCGCCTCCCGGTCAGAAGCGCGCCCCGTGGATTGGTAGAGCGGGTTGTTGTTCATGCTGTAGGGGGTTTATTATTTTCTACTTTTTGCTCATTAGTTTTACACTTTATATTATATTCTCATTGCCTCATTTTTTTTCTTTCAAACATTCCTATTTGTTTTTCTTTTCTTCACATAAAATCCGTTATAAACACGTTTCGAAGAAAAGACTGGCAACATCGGCGCACAATGTGATAAACGCCCGGGCGATGCACATTATTAACCTCTGCTCCAGGCCCAAGTCCAGGTCCAGGTCCCGCCCGGCTCTGGTGGCATGGTCGCGGATACGACGTTGCAACCACCAATGGCCTAGCGTCTGCGTTTCAAGCTCTGCTTGGAATGTGACTGCCCTGCATGTGGTCTGGTGCTTTAGCATTCGGCGTCTGTGGCATGGCGTGACACGGATGGACACGGGGAATGCATCTCTATTCATTAAGCTTCACGAAAGGGAGGGGGGAGCAGTTCCCGAGTCCAAGCGTAAGGGGGGGGGAAACTTGTTTATTTCGGTCTGGAATGCAACTTGTAGAGAGGAATTTCATCGTCGACGCAACGGAAGTTTTGGAGCGGAGCGGACATTGAACATTCAAAAAAAAGTGGATTTGCAAACATGGGCACTGCGCATCAGGAGATTGTTTTGTGAAATGGAGATTCAGAGATGCTCCCATTTGTGACGATAGTAAATTGTGTGGTACCGTAGTACGAAGGAAAGAATTAGGAAAAACCAGAAGAGACAAAAAACAGTGCGTTCAGGTCATAAATTTTATTTCTTCGTAGTTTGCTCGTGACATCCAAATCGTCTGGACAGGAAGTTGGCAAAATCTTGTTCCATCATCGCGTGGCCCACAGCGGCGTTCTCACAATGCGTCATGCCATCGAGATCCTCCAAACGTATAAGTGAATGGATAAGAAAAGGACGAAGAAAAGGGGTTTGGATGTTTCCCTGAATCGATAAGGCTTCAAAAAGCAAATTATAAATAATACAAGATATAAAGGTTGCTGCATGCTACCTCAACGAGATCGAGACCGTATGCAGTAGAAAAGAAGAGAAAAGAGCATCGCGAGGGCCAGCTCAACGCGAAACAGAAAACGTGGTGTTGGGGAAACGGGGGGGGGGGGGGGGGGGGGGGGGGGGGGGGGGGGGGGGGGGGGGGGGGGCCAGTGTGCGACCGTCGCGTGCACAGAAGTGCATTGCAGTATATATTATATATAACATATACGTTCAGCAGGTGTGGCGGGTCAGACGGAACCATGATGGAAGAAATGTCGTTGCATTCGGGTGCCTTGAATGCGGCGCGAGATTTTGATGTCGCTCTCCATCGTATATTGGTCGGCTGCAGTGCTGGGCCGATTGGCAAAATGGGAGAGAAACAATTCGGCTCGAAACACCACGAAGCAAGAACAGGTGGTCCGTATTGTATAGGCTGGGACGATTCACAGGACCCATAAGGTCGATGCGTATGTACTCGCGTCGCGGGTTTGATTCACATAAGTGAATTGCGGTCCGTGGATGCATAAGGATGAATTGTGGTTTCGTTGGGATAGGTGAAATGGTAATTGCTAGCCTGTTGGCAGGATAATATGAGTCCGGGGAGAATCCAGGTTTGCCGTCCAGATGTCGTCAAGAGAGAGAGAGACAGGTTCAACCAGTTAACCACGCTTGGGCAGAGGAGGAAGAGGGCCGGCTGGTGGGGGTCCCGGGCAGGGAGGAAGCTGAGAAGGTCGCTGAGAAGGCATGATGGAAGAGTTGATGATGGTAAGAGTTTTTGGATTGCTGGTGGATGATGGCAACCAGTGTATTGAGTCGACTGAGTTAGATGTTGTAGATATTGATGACAGCTTCTTTGTCCTGAGTGTAAAGGTGATAGACGTGATGATGATATACAGGCAGTCTGTGGGATCGAGGGCGGGCCGATGGCTTTATGTATTCCAAGGTCTTGAGCTGTCTCGAGGCTCGTCAAAGTCAGCCAGAGACGGGCAATCTGAGCATCATCCAGACGCCAAGGTGCCAGGTGGGCGGGGCCATGGGCGGAAGCGGATTAGAGAAAGGGGTGTGGCATGGGGGGGTGAGGCGGGCTGGGGGGTGTTGATGGGTGTTGGTGGGTGTTCATGGTGTTGATGGGGGGTGTAGCCGTTGGCGACCCGGAAGGTACATGCCGGACTCCAGAACCGTCTGGTCCCAGCCATGTCAGCCATGTCAGCCCGGTCGCTCAGTACCGCTCAGCACCGAGTACCTAAACACGCAGCAACGAATTCTTAAACACGCAGCAGCAACTAAGTACCTTACTACCTATTTTTCTATATAGAAATACATTCTT